>CAIGQZ010032409.1:3742741-3755089 GCA_903798205.1 Danio tinwini
AATGATCCATTCATAGTTACTCTTCAATAAACAACTCACTGATTCAATTGATCCGTTCAGAGTTAATCTTCAATCAACAACTCATTAGGTGCGTTCAACTTCAAGCAGACTGATCGAAATCTGTCTTAAAGCAGTACATGCCGGTTAGAAATTTTGGCCGGATTGATGCTGCGCTGATGCCATGTTACTGTCACATGTGGCATTAAAGTACCGCGACAGCGCTCTGAGATCAGACGATTGAGTCAGCCCGCACAGCACCTGAAGAGCGACTGCTGGAACTGCGATGGGGACACTGATGTTACACGATTGGCCAAGTTCACAGCATGACAACGACCACGTGTGTTTCGAGTTTATTACTGGACAAATTCCGATTCACAAATTTCAAAACAAAATGAACTGTTCATACCCTCTCTATCTTGTACACATGATGCTTATTAAAAGACTACAAATATTTTACTGCAGTAATCATCTTTTGTTAAATAATTTGTTCATAATGTCTAGATTGTTTGAACAGGTTTATTCGGCCTTTTTTATACAGACTACTAAAAAATAAAAACAGATAATAAAAAACAGATAAAATCGTGTTAAAACAGGTTGTAAAAGAATGAAAAAGAAGAGAAAAACATAATAGTGTGATCTGTGGGACGTATCACAGTGCTCATTCAGTAAAGGCACAGCTAAACAGATTCTGTGTTTTCAGTCTTGATTTGAATGTGCCTAATGTTGGAGCACATCTGATCATTTCTGGGAGCTGATTCCAGCAGTAGGGGGCGCTGTTAGTAGCTGAAAGCCGATTCAACCTGCTTTGACTGAACTCTTGGAATTTCTAGTTTATATGATCCTAGAGATCTGAGTGATCTGTTAGGTTTATATTCAGTGAGCATATCTGTAATGTATTGAGGTCCTAGGCCATTTAGTGATTTATAGACAAGTAATAATACTTTAAAATCTATTCTGAATGTAACTGGGAGCCAGTGCAGAGACCTGAGGACAGGTGTGATGTGCTCTGATTTCCTGGTTTTGGTCAGAATCCTGGCCACAGCGTTCTGGATGAGCTGCAACTGTCTGACTTATATATATCATTTATAACATATATCATGCTATATACATCACATATATCATGCTTATTAAAAGACTACAAATATTTTACTGCAGTATCATCTTTTTTTAAATAATTTTTTTATAATGACTAGATTGTTTGCACAGATTTATTCAACCTTTTTTATACAGACTACTGTATTCAGCTACATAAATTATTTAAATGATATATTTATAGTGAATAACCTAAATAACTCAAATAAGTCTTACAGACTTGTTATAAAATAATTATCATCATTGATCCTGACACCCTATAAAGGTTTTTTTAAAGTAAGTAAAAATATAAAAATAAATGATTATTAAATATGTTTTCCTGTTAAGCCGTTTATGCAGAAATATTAAGTGACATTGATGTACCTGCTCTTTCTGGGAAATTTATTTTAACTGTAGCTCATTCATTTTGGTCCTTTTGCTCACTCTTTTTTGATTAAAGTGCTTTTTTAAAAAATGCTTTTATTATCCAGAAATCTTCATTATTGTTTAAGACTTAATCAAACATCTTGTTTTGGGTTTTACACTAATATATATTGAAAAGTTTTAGATCTATAAACGTAAACCCCTTTTTAGCATATTTAAACAAGAAGTATTAGCCTAAAGAGTGATGTTTAAACTTTACTTTGTATTTAATATGCCTATTTGTTTTTGTTTATATTATCCTGTCGTTTCCCCTTATTTCTCTCATGCGTTTCTTATATATTTAATTCACAAATCCCTTATTGTTTAAAAATGAATTTGTTTGTAGAGATGGTATTCTCTACAATTTTATTTATTTTGTAAATTGTTTGTAATTAAAAAAATGGCGATGAACGCCATGAGCCCCGAAGTGTCCAGCTGTCCGGCTTGGCGGCTTTGTTTTCAACTCCGCCCCCACCTGCGATTGGCTAATCTTGTTGATCCCCGGCTACAGCCATGGTTCAAGGCGAACGCACTTAATGATTCATGTGATCCATTTAGAGTTACTCTTCAATAAACAACTCACTGATTCAAGTTCTACTTCAATCTAAAGAATCTTCAATCTGAATCAAGATTCAGATCTACAATATATTAAAAATGTTTATTTGGAATAATCAGAATCACAATATTCAGAAAATCTCCAGAGATTATCAGTCGTTTATAGTGTTTTCAAATCTAAATGTTTGCACCTTTTTTATTATTAAATTATGTTTAATTAAATCAAAAGAATATATATATCATATATATTTATGATCATTACATAAATAAATGTTTTTAAATATATATTTAAAAAAAAAACACAAAAAAATCGCATGAAATCATGCATTATCACAATACTCAAAAACAAAACTCATATCATGCAGCCCTTGTGACAGTATATAAATAACTGTAATCAAAATTATTCATAAACTCATACAATGCAGTTTAAAGTGCATTTCAAAACATACATAATACTTTAAAATGCAATTGTAGTGTATTAAATATAAATAATTCAAGTGCTATTAATGATTTCAATAGCAAAAGTATAATAATAATAATAATAATAATAATAATAATAATAATAATAAAAATAAGACATTCCCAGAGATGGGTTGCGGCTAAAAGGGCATCCGCTACGTAAAACGTGCTGGATAAGTTGGCGGTTCATTCCACTGTGGCGACCCCAGATTATTAAAGGGAATAAGACAAATAAAATTTTTAGTGGTGCGTTCACACCAGATGCGAATGAAGAGTGTTAAGTCAATGCAAAAACGCGAATAGACATCGTACAGGGCAATTCGTATGAATGAAGCAGCGCAAATTGAGCATTTTGTGCGTTTGCAAATCGCTCGAGTTGGAAAATCTGAACTTTGTGGAAATTTGCGCTGCGTTAACCAATCAGGAGCTTGCTTTTGCAGGGGTGTGATTATGACGTAGTGCCTATTGTTGGTGTCCCATGGGGAAATCCTCTTGCCAAGACCGAACAACAACTCATTAAACTGGGCTGGGCTCAGGCAGAAACACAGCTGAAAGCCTCCATCATCCAGGTATATTTTCAGGAGGAGTTGATGAACTCACAGGGCTGGGTGCACCTCTGAAAGGATCTTGTGGACTCAGACATGGCGCGAACAAATCGACGATGTTTTTCAGCCTTCCTAAAGCACATAAAGCACAGCTACTATCTCAGTAAAATCCATGTTTGCTATCAAGCAATGAAACTAGAGTCACTGGGCAGACAGAAGCCCCGCCCATGTCGTGAATCCACGATTGCGATGAATTTGACCTGCGAATTAAGCAAATTTTAAAAAGTAAAACTCAAAATGTTTAAAAAGTAACCTCAAAATGTTTATGTGTCTATTTATATGTGAATAGCGCTATTTAGTCCGCATGCCACATTTGGTGTGAACACAGCATAACAATAAAAAAAAAATTTTCACCCCTAAAAATGTGATTTAAAAATGTAAATAAGAAATAAATTTAAATAAATGTAAAATATAATAATAGTTAAACTTTAATTAAAATAATTAATTATGATTATACAGTTTTTGTAATAAAAAATAATAATAATAAGCCATCATCAACAAAAAAGTTTTCAACCCAGGTTCATTCTGAAAACGTACCCCTATATACATTTCTGGAGAGCGCCAAATACATCCAGGAGCTACGTTTTTTGCAGTTTTTGTTTTCGTGAATCCACTAGAGACCGCTGTCGACTGAATGACTGACTGACCGATCGACTGACCCACCCTCCTCCTTCCCTAAACCCAACTAATAGTGTTTTCAATATAACCGATTGACCCGATAACCTACTTCCCTAAACCCAGCCAACAGTGTTTTCAAAAGCAATCCAGAAAAACAAAAGCCCTCGCCTGATTTTTACCACGTTTTTAGACTTTACCACATTCTCACCCTGTTATATTTTATTTTTTGGCTTCTGTTTTTGTCCTGCTTTCTGAATCCGTTCTTCACCATACTCTAATTCCGTCGTCATGGTCAACTCTTATCTGTGTCTCAAGTTCGACAACGTACATAGCGAGCTACTAGACAAACTGGTAACAGTGGGAAAGCCATTCATATGGAGGTAAACGGTCAGCTTGTAAGCGCAAAAAGCAACAGAACCATACCGCTCTGTAGCGTTCGTTTTAAAGACGTATTTCTGGCTACATATTTCATGATCTCTAGAAAAGTATATAGGGCTACATTTTCAGAACGAGCCTATGTTGGAAGTTTTAGCAATTAGCTCAAGTCACAGTCTGTATAAATGTTTTGTTTTTTTTTTGAAGAAGAAGAAATTAAATAGATCCTGAAATCAGAACCGCGTCACTGACCCATAATTCACATGTGTTGAAAATAAGGTGACACCCCATCCCACAAATCACAGATACCTCAGATAATCCTCATTAAATATGTGCTAAAGTGCTTCAAACCTTAAACTGTTTAAGGGTCACTCAAAAGCTGCTTTCCTGCCAACACCAATGAATAATGAAAAGAGTCCTTCTGAAGAGATTACACTTGTTTGCATGAATGACCAAACATATACTGGAGTTTCTGTTGCGGCTCTGAAAAAGCAGCAAAACAACAATAAAAGGGTCACTGGGTTTGGTCTGAAGGGACTTTGAATCCAGTGTTGCTTGTTTTCCATCTCCGTCTAAAATCTTAAAGGGGTTTACATTAAATCTTACTCCAAATTGTTAGCAATATATAATGTAACGCTTATTCTGTCAAGCCTGAGAAATCGTGACCCCTTGGAAAATATGGGTCAGTATTATTGATTTTTCTTTTATGCCAAAAATCACTGGAATATTAAAGAGCCCCTATTACACATTGAAAAGGGTCATATTTTGGTTTTATGGGTCTCCAACAACATACTGATATGTATGCAAGGTCAAAAATATGTATGTATGGTCTTATAATATGCATTTATTTTTACCTAATTATCCCAGCAACTCCCATATGAATCGAATTTGTTTCCAAACCCCTGCTTAGCGCGAAGCTAATCTGTGCTGATTGGACCGATGACAGCCTGTTGGTGGACAGCGTTCAGCGCGAGACAGTAAAATGCCCAGCATGGTTTATCAAGCCCACGGGGCGCCAACATTAGTATAGGATCCGATCACAGCGGACGCCCGAAACACACTTCAAAGTAAACTTACTAACACCACAGTAAACAGTACCCGGTTCTCAACAGTGTTATTCAGACACCTCAGTGCCGAAAGCAGTGCAGTTAAACACAAGCTTATTGCTCTTGTTAAGTATGACACACATTCAGTTTTAATCCACACAGCAGCAAAAGCTGAACTATTCTGAACCTTGACCGCTGCACGTGCAGGATCAGGCCATAGCAACGACAAACGGCAGTGGAACGAGCTCACGAAAGCATTTAAATCTGTAAACAAAGCAGCACGCGTCGCGCTTACAACATGGCATTAGACACGATATGAGAATATAAAGAGTTATCCTGATACAGTACACGCGGTTACTAGTAACAAAACATGTAGATCATTTCTATTTGCAATCATTGCTGTGGCACCTCGTCCGTGAACTGCTATATGTTCTCAGGGCTTACCTGTACTCTGCTTTTCTAAACGATCACATCCCCAGCCGGGAGGTTGTAGCATCCTCTGTCCTCTGACAAGCTATCTCTGCGGGCTCCTGCTCTCCTTGCAAGCCTTTTCCAGCATTCAGCAGCCAGCTGGTGTACCTAATAATTTGTCCTTATTTTGCCTGCACCCCTGGTGTCTTGTCTGTCCATTACAAGATGGAGGCAGAAACTAAGCATGCAGATTTCTGAACGACTCCTTTCCCTCACACTTCCAATAATATCCAGGTAAACGCAGCGTCTTCATGAGTGTCTTGCTGCTTTGTTAGTGGGCGGGGCCGCAGGTTTGAATTTTGCTGGGTCTGCGCGCGCAACCATTATGTTTCGTAACGACGTCACGCCGAAACGGCTGAAGACTCGTTATCAAGACGATTCATTTAAACCACTATGAGTCGACTCTTTTATAGGTGAATCAATAGTTTTAAAAACTGTCCACTTTCAGATTTAAGCTTTAGCTGGATATTTCATTTCACTAAGAGCTGTGTTACACACTACATGGAAGGTCATTTTTCAAAAACCCATAATAGGGGCTCTTTAAGTAAAGATCATGTTTTGCGAAGATGATTGGCCTAAGACCAGCATCAGCCACAGCACGGCTTCATGACCAACATCTAATCCAGGGATGGGCAAACTTGATCCTAGAGGGCCGGTGTCCTTGCAGACTTTTGCTCCAACACTAGTCAAACACACCTGAACGCACTAATCAGTGTCTTCAAGATCACTAGAAAGCTGCAGGCAGGTGTGTTTGATTAGGGTTGGAGCAAAAGTCTGCAGGGACACCGGCCCTCCAGGATCAAGTTTGCCCATCCCTGATCTAGTCTGTGAATATGAAGCTTGCAGGATTTATTGACCCAGAAACTGCAGAGGAATAATGTTATGATGCTCTACATTTAACTATATGCCCATATGTCCCATTTCCATCTAAGATGCAGTGATATTACATTATTCCTTCGGCTTAGTCCCTTTATCCACAGTGGAATGAACCGCCAACTCATTCATTCATTTTTCTTCAGCTTAGTCCCTTTAATCATCAAAGGTTACCACAGCGGAATAAACTGACAACTTATCCAGCATATGTTTTATGCTTTCAGCTGCAACCCAGTACTGGGAAACACCCATACACTCTCACATTCACACACACTCGTACACTAATAATTCATTAGCTAATTTAGTACATTCAATTTGCCTAAAGCGCATGTGTTTGGACTGGGGAAACCGGAGCACCTGGAGGAAACCCACGCTAACACGAGGAGAACATGCAAACACCACACAGAAACATGCAACGTGCAAACTCCCCAGCCGGGACTTGAACCATCGACCTTCTTGCTGTGAGGCAAGTGCTAACCCCTGAGCCGCCTATCAAAAGTCAAATACATTTAATTTTTCCTTTAATAGTCATTGCAGCATCAGCTCTTTTTTGTCAGTGTCTGAAATGGTTTGTTCATGGACCTGTTCTCTAAACCCCACCTCTCTGAATGCCTGCTCTGCTCTGATTGGTCAGATGATTGACACATTCTGATATGATTGGTCAAAACCAAATCTCTAGTACCAAATATCAGCACTAACAATAGTACACTGTAAAAAAATGTCCAAAAATTTGCAATTTTCCATATTTTGTGATTTATTTTGTTATTTTCCCCAGTTTAATTATGCCTTTAAGTTGCATTATGGGACTTTTATCTTTCTTTCAACAACTTTTAACCTAGAAAAGTTAAAAAAGTGACTTTTATTAACATTTTTAATAGTTTAAAGTGATCTATTGTCTGGGTTGGTGTTGTATATTAGGCCACAAACACCTTGTAATAAACTGCCAGTATATTTTCTTTTATATTACAGACTTTTTCCTTTATATATTATTTCTTATGCATTATATTATTACAAACTACTAATACGTCAATACAAGTTCAACTGTAGAGTTGAATTTTCAACATCAGAAGTCGACAGAGCAGAGATCAACATCCCATAATGCAACTTACAACTGTAAATTAACAGAAAACTCACAAAATACTACTAAAAACTAACAAATAACAAATAACAGTTGCATTATTTAACCTCAAGTCATGCTTTTTCAGTGCAAAAAAAAAACTGCATCTTAATATCTTTTTAACAAAGTAGTTTCTTGGGCTTTGAAGTTCCTATAATCCACTGGTTTTATGTGCGACTTAAAAGATATGGTGATTAAAACACTATAAATCATGTGATGAATCATCTTTTAACCTATTGACCCGGGGTCACAGATAATCTACAGTCACAGTGACTCTCATCCGGTACTGACAGCTGTCAAACCTGCTATATGAGGAAATCATTAGATCCTGGATTAAACCATAATCTACTGCAAAAGCACATTATTCTAATATTAAGAGATGTTCTGGTTAAATTATGTTACTTTAATAACTGGCATATTTTACTTTAGCCTTTCTTCTGTACAAAAAAAGTTTAAAATAAATTAAAATAAATACTATGTGATTATTTATAAATATATATATATATATAGGCCACTTTATTAGGTACACATTAATAGTACCGGGTTGGACTCCCTGATTCAACAAGGTACTGGAATTATTCATCAGAGATTTTGGTTTATATTGACATGATATGGTACAATAGCTGATTTAATGACTTTATTATGATGAAAGTATTAAAATATTACAACAATGTATAAATATTGTAACATTTTTAAATTATAGCATAATTTGTAATAGCATGATAATGAGAATTTTAAAGATGCTGATATTGCAATAAGCAATACTGGCATACAATAGCTGATAAAGTGAGTTTATTATAATTAAAATGTTAAATGCATTTTAAAAATGTATATCGATGTCTGCAAAATTCTTATTACCATACTATTAAAACATTGTATTATATTTAACTATAAAAATAATATTTATACATTGGTGTGATATTTTAAAACTTTCATCATAATAAACTCACTAAATCAGCTTGTACCATATCATGTCAAAAATCTCTGAGGAATAATTCCAGTACCTTGTTGAATCTATGCCACTAGCATAACATTTTATTCATAAAAAACTGACTAAATAACATTTTCTTGTCAAATAAACTTTCATTAGTCAAACTAATTAAAAATATTAAGTTAAACCTTATTTGGGGCTGCACAGTGGCAAAATAAGGTGACACGCCTCACAGCAAGAAGGTTGCTGGTTCAATCCTCGGCTGGGTCAGTTGGCGTTTGTGTGTAGTTTGCATGCTCTCTCCGTGTTCGCGTGGGTTTCCGGGTGCTCCGGGTTTCCCCACAAGTCCAAAGACATGCAGTACAGGTGAATTAGGCAGGCTAAATTGTCCATAGTGTGTGTGTGTGTGAGTGTGTATAGATGTTTCCCAGTGATAGGTTGCAGCTGGAAGGGCATCCACTGCGTAATATATATGCTAGATAAGTTGGCGGTCCCAGATTAATAAAGGGACTAAGCTGAAAATAAAATAAAAAGTTATTTGTTTAATAAATAGCAAATTTGTTAAAGTGACAAAAACATTTGTTGTCATGACTTTTTGTCATTATTTTTTACAGCGTAAGTACTATAGACCATTTTGAGGGGTGTAAACAATAACAATGGTCCCAACATATTTCCTGTTTTACATTTTTAATTTTCATAGCTTCAGAGAATCCAAAAAGGCCACATATTGATAAACAATGTTATGAGAAAATAGTTTCGCAAATAGTTTAACAACAGTTCGCAAATAGTTTAACAACAAGCAGGAAATAATCATGGGCCAATGTCATCACCACATTGAAATGGTCTATTAAAACTAAATATCACAATAATACAAGCATATTGCAGTATTTTCTCCGTTTTACAGTTCCTTTTTCCTTGTATGAGTATTCAAGTTCATTCATCATGATGCAAGTCAGCTTTCTCATCAGCATCTTCATCAAGTGAAGTTTATTTATAAACTAATTTTGAGAGGATCACGTGCTTATGATTGCTTTCAGCCGGCCACGCATTATTTAATTTATGAATCACCAATCAGATGATTCCTAAGCCACTATAAATACCATAGGTTCCATATGACAGCCATCTTCGTTTTGAAGAATCCCCCCTTCCACCCCTACTCCTCCTCTTTTCCTAGATGGGTGGTACGGTGGCCCAGTGGTTAGCACTGTTGCCTCACAGCAAGAACGTCACTGGTTATAGTCCTTACCAAGCCAGCAAACGTTTCTGTGTGGAGTTTACTCGTTCTCCCGGTGCTCACGTGGGTTTCCCCCGGGTTCCCCGGTTTCCTCCCACCGTCCAAAAACATGCAACTTAAGTTAATTGACTATTCTAAATCAGCAGCATAGACATGCTCCTAGTAAGAAGTTATATCTTATAAGCAATCACTATCTGTTTATTAGCTACTACAGGAGGGGAGTTCTCGAGATCTATCTGAGCTCAAACTCCCCTCTCGCCTTGCAAACGGGAGGGAGCCCCGGGCTCGAGGATCTTATGAGCTCAGGGCTCTCTCCCGGGACAGCATGCCAAACAAGCTTTATAATCAATCATTAGCCAAGTCTGAACTCTTGAAAACATATTGATGTTTGACGCACATTGCATGCTCATATTTTATGATAACCTACTCAAATGCTCATTACGGTGATATTGCATTATTCCTATATGTGTTACGATTAACATTGCTGCAATAAAGTCACTGTACAGTATAATAAGATTAAAATGGCAAAATATTAGCATTTTACACTGTAAATAAAAATATTGCCTTAAATTTAGTTCAATCAAATTTTCTACTTACATTAGCCAAACAGACTAAAAATATTACATTAAACCTTAACCTAACAAACTATTTTTGTTGAAACCTGATTAACTTGGTAAGTCAAAGTGCATAAAAACATTTGTCGTCATCACTTTTTGTCATAATTTTTTACAGTGTAAGCAATATTAAAAACAAATAGCACAATAACACAGTTATATTACAGTCATGAGAGCGATCACTCCTGGCAGATCGCTAGTAAACTACACATCACACTAACAAACTACAATTCCCATCATGCCGTTTCACACACACCAGTTGCTGTTTACCACTGAAGACTCACACACAGCTGAATCCCGTCATCACTGATCAGCTGGACTACTTATATACCACACATACACCAGTTCAGGACTGAGACTTTGTATGCAATCATCAAGTGTTAGTTTTGTTTTGCTGTTTGTTTTGCCTGCTGTGTTCCTGATCTTTGTTTTGTTATTGTTGTTATATTCTGACCACTGCCTAGTTTTAGACCTTATGCCTCTTTTCGACTATGTTTTGGATGCCCTGTGTGAACCTGTTCGCCCTGGTTTGACTATTGCCTGCTTACACAAATACTCTTATTAAATTGTACTTGAATCCTTACATTTTATTGCCTAAGATTCGTCTACGAACATGACAATTACTGTAATTTCTCCTTTTTACAGTTGTTTTCTTGTATGAGTGTTTAATTTCACAGCTCTCCAAGTTACAAGTTATATGTTACTTTATGTTTACGTTACTCTATGTTTTCAAAAGACTTTTTGTCATATAATTTTTTACAGTGTAAGAACTATTTAGAAAGACATATCACAATAATACTGGCACAAAATACAACTAAATGGCAGTATATTAACATTCTACACTGTAAACACAATCTTACTGTAGTAAATAGTAAATTCTCTAGTCATCTCAACCTCCTATTGACTCAAACTGACCTAAAATATTAAGTTTAACCTTGTATAACTGAAACAATGTTGTTTAAACTGGATTACCTTACTAGTTATATATGTTTTATGTATGTTTACATATGACTTTTTGTCATTATTTTTACAGTGTAAGTACTATTAAAAAATAAATATCACAATAATACAAGCATAAGATACAACTAAAATGGCAGTATATTAACGTTCTACACTGTAAACTCTTACTGTAGTAAATTGTTTAGTTGAAACAAGTGAAATTTTCTAGTCATCTCAACTTACTTTTGACACAAACTGACTTAAAATATCAATTTTAAGCTTATATATCTAAAATAATTTTGTTGAAACCTGATTAACTTATTAGCTTTATATGTTTTTAATGTCACTTTACATGTTTACATATGAAGTTTTGTCATCATTATTTACACTGTAAATTCTATTTAAAAACATTATCACAATAATACAAGCATTCCCAGTGATAGGTTGCAGCTGGAAGCGCATCTGCTGTGTAAAACATATGCTGGATAAGTTGGCGGTTCAATCCGCTGTGGCGACCCCAGATTTTTAAAGGGGCTAAAAAAAAAAGAAAATGAATGAATGAATAATACAAGCATAAAATACAACTAAAATGCAGTATATTAATCAAATAAAATTTTCTAGTCATCTCATCTTACTTTGACTCAAACTATGTAACTTAAAATATTACGTTTAACCTTGTATAACTAAAACAATGTTGTTGAAACCTGATTAATTTATTAGTCATATATGTTTTTGTGTTACTTTTATATGTTTACATGGTACTATTTATTTGCATACGAGTTTTTGTCATAATTTTTACAGTGTAAATACTATTAATAATAAAATATCACAATAATACAAGCATAAAATACAACTAAATGGCAGTATATTAACATTCTACACTGTAAAAACTTACTAAAACTTACAGTTAAATCTTACTGTAGTAAATTGTTCAGATGAATCAACTGAAATTTTCTAGTAATCTCAACTTACTTTGACTTGAACCAATTAAAAATATTAAGTTTAACCTTGTATAAC
>CAIGQZ010032409.1:3765089-3777376 GCA_903798205.1 Danio tinwini
AAATACTATAGTAATTTATAGTAAATACTATAGTGCTTATGAATCCCACTTTAATAAAGTACTTAAAAGGTGCTACTTAAATGTGGTAATTCTATGGCAACACAACTATAGTAAAATAAACAAATTACTTAATACTATAAGGTATATCATACTGCAGTACACCACAGTATAATGTAGTAAAACTAAAGTATTTATTACAGTTTATCAGCTCACTACTTAATACTACAGTATGCTGGAGCATACATTACCAAAGAGTTGCCATTGCTGTAATATATACAGTGCAATATGCTTTACTACATGATTCAAAAACACTATAGTATTTAGTATAAATTACTATAGTATTTTTTCATGTGGATTGAATTAACATTGAATCAAAAGTCAAAAAGTTGGAACTTCAATATTTACTTTTCATCAGGTTTGCACACTTAAATAATGTTTTGCTCATTGATAGAAACAGAGCGGCTGTGAAGAAATTAATCAGATAGTTTAAAAACTTAGGGTGGCACAATGACTCTCTGCTCTGTCGCCTCACAGCAAGAAGGTCGCTTGTTTGAGTCCCAGTTGGGCCAGATGGGGGGTTTTGTGTGGAGTTTGCATTTTCCCCCCATGTTGGCGTGGGCTTCCGCCGGGTGCTCCGGTTTCCCCCACAGTCCAAACACATGCGCTATAGGTGAATTGGATTAACTAAATTGGCCGTAGTGTATGAGTGTGTGTGTGTGTGTGAATGTGAAAATGCATGGGTGTTTCCCAGTACTGCGTTGTGGCTGGAAGGACATCTGATGCATAAAACATATGCTGGAATGGTTGGCGGTTCATTCCGCTGTGGCGACCCCTGATAAATTAGGGACTAAGCTAAAGGGAAATGAATGAATAGCATCACTTATGGAGAACAATATTTGCTTTACTTGAACTCTTTGACTTTATTTCCTTGTTAGTTTCTCTCATGTGTGCTGTAACTGTTTGTTATGGCAAGAAAAGGAAAATCATTACATGATTTATTGCTGTTCATATGCTGATTATCGATATCCGAGTGTCAAAAGTGATTCAGATGTTCAGTTTCATATCACCACATCTCGATGTGGTGCAGCACTACGAGATTTTTGTTATCATCAGTTATTAAGTCCAATCAGTTTCACACTGCTGTCATACTCTAAAAATAAATTAACTGGTTAAATGAATTAATCACATGAATACATAAAGATTTAGTTTTATGATTATCTTCACATTTATCTTGCAATAACACAGTCAAAGCATCCCTTAATATATGAAATGTCAGCTTTACCATCAGACATTTTAGGCAACCTCAGATAAAGTAAATGTGTATCAAATGTCATTTGTGCCAACTGCCATCAGGATTTTAGGCATTTTTATGCCTGTAATAAGGGTTTGATATTGTTAGATGTTTATTTAACCATTTACATTGTATCCATAAGACGTAAATTAACCCATTAAGAATATCTATTTGTCTTGAGCAGTGCTGAATATCAATAGCTTCACTTGCAAATAACAGAATGTTCATTCATTCATTTACCTTCGGCTTAGTCCCTTTATTCATCAGGGGTCGCCACAGTGGAATGAACCGCCAACTTATCCAGCATATGTGTTATGCAGCGGATGCCCCTTCATCTGCAACCCAGTACTGGGAAACATCCATACACACAAAAACACTACGGCCAATTTAGTTTATTCAATTCATCTATAGCGCATGTGTTTGGACTGTGGGGGAAACCGGAGCACCCGGAGGAAACCCACACCAACACGGGGGGAAAATGTAAACTCCACACAGAAACTCCAACTGATCTAGCCAAGACTCGAACCAGCAACCTTTTTGCTGTGAGGTGACAGTGCTAACCAGTGAGCCATCGTGACACCAATAACAGAACGTGACTGAGAAATAAAAACATTTGTATAGCTGATCTAAATCACAAGATCTCACATATTTATGTGACTTATTCACCCAATGCTATCTTTATTACAATGACTGGGTAACAATCAGTGCTTTCATATTAAGAGCTTCAAGTCAACTTGCTTGTTTAGTCGAAATTAAAACTTTTGTACCATTTTTTGCATCGCTTACACCATATCTGGACCTTTAAATCAAACATTTAATTTGAGCCTGAATTTAGCAGTAGCTCATTTACATATATGCAGATTGCATATGTAAAATATTTTAAATAGCATAGTATTTAACGAATCTGCATTGTCTTATCAGATACAAATCTCAAATACTTTAGCGCTTAACTGAATCTTTTCAATGCCATTTAGTTGGCTTTTTTTTTATCAAACGCAATAAAATGTTTATATTTTTTAATTATCCGAATGCTTTGTGATCCATTTTACACTGCATGACGCAACATATTTCACATCATTCCAATATTAAAATATTCTTATATTGAAAAATAATGATGTACGATATGCATAGCGCAGGGTGACAAACACATGCGCTATAGGCAAATTGGATTAACTAAATTGGCCATAGTGTATGAGTGCATGTGAATGTGAGAGTGTAAGAGTGTTTCTCCAATACTGGGTTGTGGCGGGAAGGGCATCCACTGTGTAAAACGTATGCCAGATTAGTTGGCTGTTCATTCCGCTGTGGTGACCCCTGATAAATAAGGGACTAAGCCGAAAAAAATTAATGAATGCATAGTGCACTATTATAATTATAATAGTCAGTCCTTCCAAGAGTTTACAGGGACATTTTTATTTATATATTTATTTATTTGCGACATAAAATGACAATTTTTGCTTTGTCTTTTTTATATGTCATTACTTGCTTCAATTCAGGTGCGTTGCTGTAAAAATACACAAACATCTTGCACAAATGAATGCTACAACACATTGTAAGACTATTTGATTTCATCACTACGACGCTGTCGCCATCTAGTGTTCGCAGCCATGCAATGCAGTGTTAGGCGTTTACAGGGCTGATATGATTATTCATTGAACATACTGACTTTTTTCCTCTGACATCTTTTTTTATTATTATTTATAAATAAAATAAAAATAAAATAAATAACAGTATGTCAATCTCATAATTATATACTAGAAATCTAAAATATCGGCTGCCTTTTTTACTTTTTGAGCCTATTACTAAACCACAGGGAGGCAGCAAACTATTAAAAAAAACAACAGGATTTTTCAAATAAATATCTGAAATGAGAAAAAGATACTGCCACACTGACTATTTCTGCATGCCATAGCAAAATAAATAAATAAATAAATAAATAAATAAAAGTAAGAGTATAGCTTGATGCAATTTACTCAATGACTAAGTATGTATGATCTGACAGTTCAGGTCTTGGAGTTACTGTAAGAATATAAAATAAAATAAAAATACTAAGGATCTCAATACTAAGATTAAAACGTGAGGCCTTTCTGACAATATGATATTTAATTTTCAGTAAAGGAAACCTCAAATAATGTGCAATACTCCAAGACCAAGATTAAGAGTCGCTGATGTAAAGGACTTTTCATTAATCTATTAAAACTTCAGACACCTTGAAGAAACATAGAAATTGTAAATGGTCTCAGTTGATTCTTTCTGCCTGTTTCATAATAGCATACCACTCATTTACAAACACATGCAGGTTGCATGTGGATGTAAAAGAGCTTAAATAACTGAAACAAAAACAGAAATGTTTATCATATTGACTTATTATTATTATTATTATTATTATTATTATTAAAATATTGTAATGTTTTAGATGTGCAATAAGGACTATGGTGGCCTCTATAAGTAATATAGTTGCAAGTGAAGCTTAAAATTGCACAACATATCAACTGAACTGGCTCTAACTTTGTGTAATCAATATTACCCAAGTAGTGGTGGGGTGAATTGTGGATGCATTCAGAATTATTTAAACTTTATAATGGTGTTTATGTCAATGTTTTAATAAATCAGGTCACTACAATATCTAAACCCTAATTCAAAAGATAAATATTAGTCTATTTAAAAAAAAAATCCAGATCATAAATGGATTTAATCTTCAACTATTTTTGTCCTGAAATAGACTAAATCACAGGTGTAATGGTGTAAAGCAAAATGTGTCCATATATCAACCTTAATCTCTCATTTTGCTATCTAATTTTATGGTTATTGTTTTATTTACGCTACTGTTTACCTTTTGGGCTTCAGTAAATTATAGTAAAAAAAGCCATCTAAAAAAAAAAAGATAGAGAACAACCAGAGTTTGTTCTGGGCGATTATCTTAATTGTTGCATTGCATGACTACATTTTATTATGAAAATGCATCGTACAGGCAACGAAATTTACATTGTAACTGGCGTTTTCAATATACCTCTCAGGGACAGGTAGAGAAAGTAAAACAGAAATATTTGGTATTGAAATCAGCTTAGTTTGAATCTTGTGTACTTTGCCCGGGGTTTCACATTCTGTCATATTTATTGCAAGTAAGCACACCACAAATTACATTAGCTTTACACATTAGCAGGCCTAACTCGCGATTTTCCTCATGAGAAAACAACCTATGAAATACAAATGAAATGCCTGGGTTGTTAATACGTGGAATGGTTGTCTAGGTTTTTTATCTCTACAAAAAAAGGTAATGGGATAAATGATTTTACGCTGGTGTGGTTAAAAACATTTCAACAAGATTCACAAAATGAAACTACGGACTATGAGACTTACGAACAAACGACGCGACTCTAAAAGCAACAGCAATATAAGCTTACATAAAATCAACCTCTGACAGACATGCGTCCGCCATTTTTCCTGTCAGAGGAACTCTTTTGGCGGGTTTTTCAACGGATTAGCAGCTACTTCCAATTCAGTCGTATCGTTTTTGTCATCACAACTGGAACCTATACGAGATGTATCCTTATTTTTTTCAGACATCAAAATATTTAATATATGTAGCTATTAGAACTAACGAACGTAAGTACGTTTTCTAAGTACATTGAACATAAACCTAATTAGGTTGTCTATATTGTACATCAACATTCAACGAGAAGAATCACAAATGGATAGATAAATACAATTATGTACAGTACTTTCATACTTACAATAGGTTTGACAGTTAAAACCTTAAAATGTCATTTGGTTACGAAAACCGCGTACATATTTGATCAAGTGTCCGTTTTTTCCGTTAAAACTCGACGCGTGACGTCCTTCGAACGACGCGACTGGATATACGAGCAAATAAATAAACAAATAAATAAATAGCAGGACATAAATAGATTATAAGTCACTTTTGTGAATCCTTCAACACACGAGCCATGCATTAGTCGGTCCGAGTTTTCTAACTGTGGGGGTAAAAGCTGTAGTAGCCGATGTCCTTGGAGCAGTTTTTCTCGCATTCCCTCGGCGTCAACATTTCAGATTTTAATGGAGACGACGTCTCGGAAACCGGCGTGGCAGATGGCGAAATCCTCCTCCGCTTGGCTTGCTCAAAAATCCCAGAATCGCTCGAATCAATCGACTTAATTGAGGACGGGGTTTCTATCCAGCTGGATTCAGACAGGTCTTTGGGTTTGGACTCATCCGCCCCGCCTAGCGGTGACCTCTCAGGCGCAATAGGGTCTCCGTCCTCTAGTCCCGGGACCAGGTAGCTGGAGGCGGTCGTTCTGCTCCCTACGGAGTTGGACGGCCAGCACGACAGGACAGAGCTGGATTTGCTGCAATATTGCGGTGGCGTGCGGGTGCCCCACCCCGGCGGCTCGCCGTAATACCCCAGAGGTCTGTTGGAGCATCCCGCACCGGGCAGGGGCAGCGCTTTAACTCCGGCAGCTGCGTACGACAGAAGGGTGGCCGCGTTACCGGCGAAATCAGCAGCCGCGGCAGCATCGTATGCCGAGGCGGCAAAGTCCAGTCGGTTGTTGGCAGGGGTGACAAACCATCGCTGCGGGGAGGCCACCGTGGTCTCCTCGGTTTGTTGCGGGGAGAGCAAGCTGTTACTAAGTGGGACGCTGCGGTCCGTGCCAGGAGCGCCTCCGACGCCAGGGTGAAAGCGGGACTTGGCATACGAGCTGACAAATTGGTCCTGCAGGAAAGAACCAGTCATGGCATATCTTGCGCTAGGCATGATCTGAGAGCGCGGAGAGTCACCCGGGGACGGCGTCAACCGATCGATGTCGCAGCCTGTGTAGACACTGGAGAAAGATGGTGGACAAACACACGTTAATCTCGCATATGAGATGCGTGGCTGACCGTAAATAAAGTGTTGCAAACGCGCGGGAGAACAAAACATTTTACATTCTGCGCGTAATTGCGCAAATGAACAAATTAGCACCGCGCACGGAATGCATATGCTCATTTTTATATATTTTTTATATTATATTTGATATAAAAATATCCAACATAACTAGTTGTTTCACCCAAAACTAATAATTGTATTAATATAACAAGAACAACAATGAAAATAGGATGATGATACTACTACTACTAATAATAATAATAATAATAATAATAATAATAATAATAATAATAATAATAATAATAACAACAATAATAATAACAATAATAATAGAATAATGATAATAATAATAATAATAGGATAATGATGATAATAATAATAACAATAATAATAGTAGACGGTCATTAAATGTTTGCATGGCAACAATGAGATCCTGCAAGGGAAATTAAGATATCCAAATCCATGCCAAATCTCAAACAACGCACAAATGGATATTAATACACTAGCCAATGGGATTTCTGTCAATAAAATCTTTTTCTCTATCATTTGACAGACCCAGACGAGCTGATTACCAAATAAAATGCACGCGCATTATTACTCTTCATAGAATACCCAAGTTTTGCCAAAATATTCAGTACGACAAATAAATTCTCATGCACAAATGCAGGATATCTATTTAGGTTAACCCACAAAAACTAATATCATCCGAAAATGTTAGTTTCACTCAAGTCTCTAATATTAGATATAACTGACTCTCACTTGATTTATTTATTTAGGCTAATAATGTTTGTTTAGACAAATTAGAAAGCATCAAATTATGATTTCAACAAGATAAAATCAAAACTTACGTGTCATAATTGTCACGGAATCCTTTCGCGAATGGATTGTGGTCGATTTTTAACTGCGTGATCTGTAAACAACACAATTCGGACCATTAAAAACACTTTAATATCACATAAATCAATCGAATATTCAGAAACAATTATCTTTCTCTTACATCAGTATTTTGATATGCGGTGACAGCAATGAACTGCGTCTCGGGGAAAGTGAAGGTCTGTACGCGCCCGGGTTGGCTCGTGTCCTCCGTTCCGTCCTCGTTCACCTGCACCACATGCAGTCGAGGCTGGTATTTATGCAGCGACTGCAGGACGACCATCTGCAGGAATTCAAGCGAAAAAACGAGAGTCAGAAAACATCCCTTTACGCGTCTTTACGCTCGCGTGCTTCCATTCAAACACATTGAAGCAAATGAGCTCCTTAATATAAATCCATAATTCATGGCAACAAATTAACAAGATTAGATTTAATATGTTGCATTATTAAAGCTGATACATGCCATGCTTACAAAAACGAATGCAACGTTAAATAAACCACGCCTTTATTTTATTTTTCTAATATATATTTACATTAAAATTAAAGATAAAATTTCGTTTAATTGTGTTGTGATATTCTGCGGAGCTGCTTTTATCTACATACGTTTAATATGTAAAGTCTGTAAAATGCTGTCCACACCATATAAGTCATATTCTCACTGCAAATGCGCTATGTTTTCAATTAAAACGCAGCCCGAATAAATGACAAAGTATAAGGCAATTACAAATAATGAAATCAAAAGCAAATGCATCGATTAATAACTGACCTGTCCTGTGTTGTTGGTTGCTCCTTTATTATTGGTTAGCTTAAGTTTTCCAAAGGAAATCTCTTGACGCATCCAGTGCGCCCCGGTGTTTGGCGAATCCGGGTGCATGTACACTCTGTTCCCTGTTCATAAATATTAGAACTGAAATGTCAGTGCTGACGCAGGACAACACACATAAAAATGAAAATTAAATATCTAAATAAATGAAACCAAAACTCATATGCGCCTTATACAATTAATGTTATTTAAAAAAATGTTGTTGTTATTGTTATTATCATCATCAAAATGATTACTATAATGTGTAATAATGATGATGATGATGATAGTAATAATAATAATAATAATAATAATGGTTTATTATTAAATAAACTATGAAAACAAAAAGCATATTTTGCTCACCTGTTACATTCGTGTCCGCTTTGCCGCACGGGACCCATTTTCCTCCTTGAAAGCGCCAGTGATTCGGATCAGCAAGAATCACGTCCACAAAGATATTGTAATGCGCCGTTGGGTCGAGACCAGATATATTGAAGCTCAAAAACGGGAACATTCGCCTGAGAGCAAATAAAATGTAAAGTTTCAATACATAATACTCCAGTGCTGCTTACAACAATCTTAAATGCTTTATATAAAAATAAATATGTAAATACTTTGAATTAATAAACAAGAATGAAATAAATGCAAACGAATTTAAATATATAGGTATTAAGTATTTAGGTATATAAAATAGATATTTTACAAAGTAAAAAGCGAAAAAAAGGCTATAGTTTAATTATAAATGTATTGTGTCCTTCAGAACTTCAAAACCAAATATCAAAATAAAACAAATAAAAAAATGAACCAACCAACAACAATAATAAAAAAATTAAATAATAATAATAATAATAATAATAAACGTTTGTTTAATTTGTTTATAATAAATCATGTATATTTTGTTCTAGGAAAACGTAGACTGAAATAGGGGAGAAAAGGTTTCATTTTTGTCGGAGAAAAAAATATAAATGTTTTATATATGTCTTAATATGTCCCTATTGGTATTCGCCAAACGAAAACATCAATTTGTGGAAACAATAGTTTGGCAAACACTCATTTATAACCGTAAAAGCAAAAACACCTACCGTCCCTGCTTGGTAATAATCATCTCCGTTTGATGCCTGTGGAATTTAAGCCACAGGGCCCTGTTGCAGAGATAAACCTGCGCTTTGCCGGGCACGAGTCCTGCTTGCGCGGAGGAAAACTGGTAGAAAGCCGTGCCCTGGTACGCGTGTCCATACTGTTGCGCGTACGGGTAGCCGGCAGCCGCGTAACCTTGCGGAGAAGAGTTGCTCAATAGGCTGTTGTAGGCTCCGTTCGTGATGACCGGGTGGTGCGCCATGTAGCGACTCGGGCTGGCGATGGAGAAAGCCGGGTGCGTTGGTCCATGCTGACTCGGGTAGGGAAACATGGTGGTGGGACTCGGCTGAACTTGACTGGACTGAGACAGGAGATACCTTTCTCCTGCAGATCCATCGAAAGTGTGACGACTGTCGGCGACTCCGTCAAGATCAGGAGAGAGTTTGCCTCGCTGGACGTCCCCTGATGAGTCCTTCGAGTCGGCGAAATTGTCTGCCTCTGACTGATTCGTCATCCCAGCGGAGTTTTTTTTCAGAGGTGAACTTCTCTCCAGGTTGTCGCCGATTGATATAATAGGGTAGTCCTGCAAGGCGAGCTCAGACGCTTGTGCGTTTGGGTAGCCACTGCCCACAATCATACATTTCTTGGAGCGCGCGAGAGCTGGCGAGATGCAACGCTCGAGCTGCATCTCTCGATGACAAATAGCAATTAACGCGAGCGCGAGAGAAAACTAACGCCTTCCTGCGGTTCGAGCTACTTTGTGCAAGACAGCAAATTAGCCAATTGACACTAGCCTGCAATCAGGAATGGCTCTGCTTTTCAGTGCTCGGTCTGCATGCTTAATGAATCAACTTTTGCTATTGGTTAACACGTGACGGTAATTTAATTAGACAGAACTTAATTAGTGTAATCAAGGAGGCTCGCGCGCCACAGTGTATTCACTTCTGCTGGTCATCCATGTTTGTATACTGTACTCTGTGAAAATTGGGACTCGTGTGCTTCTTAGTAGCCCACTAAGTAGTGCAAATAAACCCTATTGTCTTGCACTCACAGCCATTGTGTACCGAATATTATCGGAGGAAAAACTTGATTATTCATTATTTAAAGCGCTTGAAATGACACGCCTCGCGCCCTACCTAAAATGTTTGCGTTATAGCGTGAAATATTGGCCTCTCCTGAAGATCTGTTTACTGCTCCCAAGACATATCAATATTTGATGTGGATGGACTACTTCAGGTTATGCATTCAACGCTTTACGCTTCAAAACATTGCCTGAGACAATAAAATCAGGCATGAGTCAATCCAGCCAACAAATCCAACCAGATTCCTTTCAAAAGATTTAAAAATATATATTAATACAGGATTTTAATGATAACAAATAAAAAATAGCATTAACTATTAATCATTAAGCTGTTTAAATTATTGACCGCACAATAACACAAAAAGCATGCAAATTAAATCTGAATATTACAATTAAATTTCAATGCATATTTTATATATGTAAAACTTACATTTTTCATCTCATATGGTCTTATTTAGTTCGTATGCTGACTGCTAGACACTTCTGAGGTTCGTGGATCGCAGCCAACCGAGTTTTAAAGCAGCATTTATGGAGACATATTGAATGTGATTCAAAAGACGCTCATATTAAAATGCGCCTGTTTTCTCCGGTATCTAAAGTGCGTTTGGCAAGTTATGTACAATCTTTATTTGACGGGGAATAATAATACATTGCGTATTAAAGGGATAATTAACCCAGAAATTAATTTCTGTCATCATTTACTTGACAAACATCATTTATTTGAATTTCTTTCAGCTGTTGAACACAAAAAGAAGATATTTTGAAAAATGTTGAGACTTCCAATGTTTTTCCTTCCACTATATTATGGAAATTGATAAGCAAACAGCATTCTTCAAAATATTTGCTTTTGTGTTCAACAGAATAAAGAAAATCAACAAAAAAGAAAAGGTTAATAAACAAATGTAATTAATTTTCATTTTATGCCGAACGTTATCGCCTTTAATCAACGGGGTAAATAATAACGCAATTGCTGTTTGCATGCAAGCAAATGCATGCTTCTATTTATTTTTTTCTTATAAATTATAGCTCGCAGTTAGTTTTCAAAAGTTTTACCTAATCACCCCTCAGCTTTGCCATATTCTAGAGTAACACGTCTGTCAGCATCCCAGCGGTCATCTGGAATCACATCGTCCTCCCCCTCAGCAGCCTGAAATAGGCTCTTCTTATCAGTTCATCTCACCTGTCTCACTGCCACAACTGACTCTCCACACGACCGATTAGAAAGCACCGCTGAAGTCTTTGATAAGTCTCGGAGACTCATGCACTGGCCCTTTAAATAGCGCAAAACACACTTAGCACTGCAGCATAGGTGGACGCTTTATTAGAATTGATGATATACAATATTTGAAAATAATTAATCGCATTAGTGGATCTCGACTAGCTTTTTTTCTTCAGATTTTCACAAAAAAAAAAAAAGATTAATATCACTATCAAAGGCACAGGCCCAACAATATGCAAAATTATCACCATAACATAGACTAAATAATACAACGGATACGTTTGTAAATGCATAACACCACAAGTGTGAAATTTACCAGTGTAGCACATGGAACCAACACTTGGCCAAATATCGGGTTAGTATTAGCCGTATTATCAAGTGACAGATGAATTTGAGCCAAAAAGCCAGCCATAGAGACTGAATAGGTGACGTCAGCAACAAAAGAACAAGCAATCATATTTCTCTTGGAAAGACTGATAATGATAAGCCTATGATGAACTGTTTATTTATCTACAATCCTTACTTGTCATTAAATCCTTACTTTACATTAAAGGGATAGTTCATCTAAAGATTTGAATTACTATCTATCTATCTATCTATCTATCTATCTATCTATCTATCTATCTATCTGTCTATCTGTCTATCTGTCTATCTATCTATCTATCTATCTATCTATCTATCTATCTATCTATCTATCTCTCTGTCTCTCTGTCTCTCTGTCTATTTCTATCTATCTATCTATCTATCTATCTATCTATCTATCTATCTATCTGTCTGTCTGTCTGTCTGTCTGTCTGTCTGTCTGTCTGTCTGTCTGTCTGTCTGTCTGTCTGTCTATCTATCTATCTATCTATCTCTGTCTCTCTGTCTATTTCTATCTATCTATCTATCTATCTATCTATCTATCTATCTATCTGTCTATCTGTCTATCTGTCTATCTGTCTATCTGTCTATCTATCTATCTATCTATCTATCTATCTATCTATCTATCTATCTATCTATCTATCTATCTATCTCTGTCTCTCTGTATATTTCTATCTATCTATCTATCTATCTATCTATCTATCTATCTATCTATCT
>CAIGQZ010032409.1:3842577-3852888 GCA_903798205.1 Danio tinwini
TATATTATATTATATTATATTATATTATATTATATTATATTATATTATATTATATTATATTATATTATATTATATTATAGCTTGTATTGTCATATGAAAAAAAGTGAAATCTGATACATTTGGATTTTTTTTTTTGCTTGACATCATTTCTTTGTAATCTTTAGTAATATTACTATTCTCTTTAATAATTTGAGGATTTAATCACTTTAATCATCAATTTGATCAAACTTTTATTTACTTTTAAAGAAATTACTTACTGACCCCAAACTTTTGAACGCTACTGTAAACATGCATGTATTTTTCATTGTTATGTTTATCTCTCAGAACTACTCCAGCATAGTTTCAACTAGTTAAGCATGTGTGCAACAGTTGTATTGTGTTTTATTTTTTAGATTGATGCTCTTATGTAATTGCTTTAAGGGTTGATCTTGGCTTTCCACCATCTGTTTTAATGCTGCAGGTTTCTCAGTAATGAGGCGCTAAAACACCAGCTTGTTGCGATTAGCAGCTGGCCAGTAATGCTGTTCGTTGAGGACAGACGCACAAATCCAGTCTGCTTTTGTTGATTCTTAATGCCGCGCTGACATGAAGGGAATCTTGACTAGAAACCTGCTTTAACCTTGTTTATTAGACCGGCAGCCATTCTTTTGCATGTAAGAAACACTAATTAAAGACTCCCTCAAGAGCTCATTATGCCACTAATTTGCTCGCTGAAGCTGAGAGATGAGTAATTGTACTCTAATTGTATATCCGGATGAAATATACAGTAAATAAGAACCACAATTGAAGTTTTGGTATGATTAAAGCATGGAGCTTTAACTTGCATTAGTGAAGATGTACACATTGACTTCTTCAGTTGAACTGCTCTTTCATTAATAAGTGATGAATATGATGTTCATATTGTTGAGATTAAGCTGCATAATTGACAATATGAGCTGAATTTGACATTTATATAAATTATATGAATACATGAATGCCACAACCATATCACCCTGCAGCCCAAGACCAGTTACTCATGGCTAACCAGTTAGTTAAGTTAAGCAAGGCGGAGGCTGGTAAGTACCTTGATGCAAGACCACATGGAGAACTTAGGTTGGTGTTCGAAGTAGTGTTAGTGAGGCCAGCAGGGGGCGCTTTAACCTGTGTTCTGTGTGATTTCTAAAGCCCCAGTATAGTGAAGGAGACACTACTGTCAGTAAGGATGGGTACCGAAACTCGATACTTTACAGGTATCGGTGCTACATTATAAAAGATTAAAATATCGATAAGCTCTGACGTTAACGGTTCTGCTATCGGTACTGAAGAATTATTACTGAATAAACATTACTTACAGTAAAATAATTTAACTGACCAACCTTTTCTAACTTGCCATATTTGATATTCCTCTGCACAGTTGGCAATCTCACATGAGAAATGCTTGTGTTTCCGACGAGCACGTCAAGTATAAAAGCCTTCAGTTCTTGGCAGTGCGTATGCACTCAAAGGAGGCTCGCGCTAAGTGCACACACATAGCTTGCAACACAGACTCACGCACACACGTCTAGTAAGCTTGTGGAGTTAACCAAGCAAGTTGTATTTCCCGAGTGGACAGCGACAATGTCCATTGCAACAAACGCAACAAGTTATTTTCTTGTATAAACGGAAACACGCAATCTGGCTAAGTGCGTTAACTGCAATGACAAGTAATGAAAACTTTTTGACTGCCTAGCTACTAAAGGTAAGGTTACATCATTATGCCAGCAGCCAATCACCTAAATTTGTATATTATTAATAGTTAAATAAACACACACATCCGGTTACAATAAAAACTGTATTATTTTTTTGCAGTAGTCTAAATAAATCCTAAACGTTAAAAATACTTTTACATCAGATGCATTTACAAATATAGCCTATGAATAGCCTCATAATAAACTATGCTTATTCATTAATTTTATTTTCGGCTTAGTCCTTTTATTAATCCAGATTATGTTCTACGCAGTGGATGCCCTTCCAGCTACAACCCATCACTGGGAAACATCCATACACACTCATTCACATATGTGCACTACGGACAAATTAGCTTACCCAATTCACATAGACCACATGTTTTTGGACTTGTGGGGAAAATTAGAGCACTCGGAGTAAACCCACACCAACACGGGGAGAACATGCAAACACAGAAACGCCAACTGACCCAGCCGAGGCTCAAACCAGCGACCTTCTTGCTGTGAGGCGAACGTGCTACCCACTGCACATGATTATTAAATCCATAAGAAAGTCCCTTAAAAGTCACGTCTCATCTTCAGTTTCAGGCTCAGGCACGCTTTGCACTCACACTGCAACCGTACCATGCCAAAGTCCAAGTGAACCGGGCTCTGGCACACCTCTTCCGACCGGGCCAGGGCCAGCCAACTGAACCATGCCTGAGCCCGATTCAGAGCACTCACACTACTCAAACGATCCAGGAAATGGGCCTGGGCACAGTTCGGATAGCATTGTGTGAGTGCACCCTGAGAGTCAGCTTCCTTCAAACCATTGTACATTCTTTTACAGGAAAAAAGGATTTATTTGTTTTGCAATTATTGGTTTTGTTTTATTTTATATTTTAAAACCTAACAATAAAATAAAGTGTTGTTAATTCTGCTCAATTAGTTTTTTTCTTTCATAAAAAACACTACAAAAAGTACCGATAAGAGAACCGTTAAAGTACCGAACCAATAAGTGGTATCAATAAAAGTAGTAATACTGTTAAAACCTAAACGATACCCATCCCTAACTGTCAATGAGCCCAGTCTTTCAGATGAGATGTTAAACCAAGATTCTGACTCTTTCTGGTCATTCAAAATCCCATGGAACTTCTCGTAAAGAGTAGGGGTGTAACCTCTGTGTCCTGGCCAAATTCTTTCCATCATGGCCTCCTAATCATCACCATCCACCGAATTGGCTCTATCACTGTCTCTCCACTCCATCTATAGCTGATGTGCATACCTGCCAACACTCCCGTTTTTTCTGGGAGTCTCCCGTATTTCAGACCCGTCTCCCGTATTGTTCTGTCTCCCGGAAAACTCCCAGAATTTCAATCATGAGGCTGGTCTGGGCTTCGGGCTGGTGAGCAGCACTGAAAAGGCTTGCGAATGGAGAGCAGGAGCCCCCAGAGATAGCTTGTCAGAGGACAGAGGAGGCTACAACCTCCCAGCTGGGGATGTGATTGTTTAGAAAAGCAGAGTACAGGTAAGCCCTGAGAACATATAGCAGTTCACGGACGAGGTGCCACAGCAATGATTGCAAATAGAAATGATCTACATGTTTTGTTACTAGTAACCAGGTGTACTGTATCAGGTTAACTCTTTATATTCTCATATCGCGCCTAATGCCACGTTGTAAACGCGACGCGTGCTGCTTTGTTTACAGATTTAAATGCTTTCGTGAGCTCGTTCCACTGCCGTTTGTCGTTGCTATGGCCACCGTTAGCTGATCCTGCACACGTGCAGCGGTCAAGGTTCAGAATAGTTCAGCTTTTGCTGCTGTGTGGATTAAAACTGAATGTGTGTCATACTTAACAAGAGCAATAAGCTTGTGTTTAACTGCACTGCTTTCCGCACTGAGGTGTCTGAATAACACTGTTGAGAACCGGGTACTGTTTACTGTGGTGTTAGTAAGTTTACTTTGAAGCGTGTTTCGGGCATCCGCTGCGATCGGATCCTATACCAATGTTGGCGACCCAGGGGCTTGATAAACCGGGCTTGGCATTTTACTGTCTTGCGCTGAACGCTGTCGACCAATGGCAACAGGCTGTCATCGATCCAATCAGTGCAGATTAGCTTCGTGCTAAGGAGGGGTTTGAAAACAAATGAATCGCTGAACGATTCATATGGGAGTCGCTGGGATAATTAGGTAAAAATAAATGCTTATTATAAGACCTTGAACATGTTTTTTGACCTTGCATACATATCAATATGTTGTTGGAGACCCATAAAACCGAAATATGACCCTTTTCAATGTGTAATAGGGGCTCTTTAAGTAATTATTGTTTTAATGTAATCGGTTACACAGTGGCTTAGTGGTTAGCACTGTAGCTGTAACCAGGAATAAGACACTGACAACAGGATGCAGATCAAAATGCAGGATTTATTAAAGGGATGGTCAGACAAGCAATGATCAACACAGGAGCAAACAGATGTATGAGGGCAATCCAGAGTCGTAGTCAATATAACAGGCAGATAGTCACAAGGCTGGCAGCAGACAGGGAGAAACAGACAATCAAGGCGAGGGTCAAAAACACGGCAAAAACAAAACAAAGGAAACGCTTAGAATTGTGACTGTGAACAGATAACAAGACTCAGCACTGGAGTGAGTGTGTGTGCTGCTTATGTACTGTGTGTAATCAGTCTTTGACAAGCCTCCGGTGGTGTGTGTGCAATCAGTGGAGATGAGTAACATGTGTGTGGGAGTGGAGTGCATGTGTGGAGATGTAGTCCATTATATGGCAGATTTGTAGTCCTAGGTGTTTACCAGCGATCTGCTCAGGCTGGATCACTGGTAATCGTAACAGTAGCCTCTGATTCAAGCGCCGGCTGGGCCAGTTGGCGTTTCTGTGTGGAGGTTGCATGTTCTCCCTGTGTTGGCGTGGGTTTCCTCCGGGTGCTCCGTTTTCCCCAACAGTCCAAACACATGCACTATAGGTGAAGTGGATGAACTAAATTGTCCGTAGTGTGTGTGTGTGTGTGTGTGTGTGTGTGTGTGTGTGTGTGTGTGTGTGTGTGTGTGTGTGTGAATGAGTGTGTATGGGTGTTTCCCAGTATTGGGATACAGCTGGAAGGGCATCCGCTGTGTAAAACATACAGTATGCTGGATAATTTGCATATAAGGGAGGACCTTTTATGGAAAAATCACTTTCATATGTGGTTTAAACACAGTTGTGTGGCAGCAGTGTGTGAATATAGCCAGCTTCTAATGGTAAAAAGGTGTTACTTTTATTTTTATAATCAGAATTGATGAAAACAGTCTGCAGAAGCACTTTGATTGACATTCTCCCCTTGTATGTTTAATCAGAGGGGAAAAGCCCCGCCCACTAGTGACCATCTCTCCCTCATTAGCATATGATTTTAGTCTTGTTTTTGAATCTGCCGCTATGCTGACACACAGGCATTTATAGCTCCGTCCTCTTTTGAAAATCTCTATCAAATTTAAAATGCCACATTTAGGATCGAAGCCTAAAAGGGGCAGTTTCAAAAGGGTTATAAAACATTATTTGTGTGGTATTTTAAGCTGAACATTCGCACACACACATAAGGACATCAGAGACGTATTATACATCTTGTAAAAATGGCTACTTTAAAGAAAAAAGTACATTTAAAAGTCATATTATGGTGAATATTTCAATATGAAATGCTGAAAAGGGCATTATTTTCTCAGTTGAGGAGCTGAGTCTGTTTGAGTTCATGGAGAGGCTGCTGCTGCTGCTGTCAGCTACATTAGTAGTCATGGTAACAGTATCAGAGATGCACTGCACTTTCAGTCTCAGAAAGCAGAGCATAGAGGAGCTGAAGGGACATAAGAAGGCCTGAAGAAATGCTCAAGAAATTCATATGTATTGTTATTTACACACTCTAAAATGTCAGTAAACAGACTAAGCTTATAGTCCATTTTGAGGTATGTAAACAATAACAATGATCCTAATGTATTTCCTGTTTTACATTTGACTTTAATAAATAATATCATGACAGTTGTTTTAACTTAAAGGTGTTGTATGTAAGTTTTTGACTCTTCTAAAACATAAAAATACCACAATATGTTTGCAGATATTTAAGAAACATGCTAACATGTTTATCTGAAAAACTATGCTGAAGTCAGATGTTCTGCTTTACTTTACTTTCTTTTTTGTCCACAAGTGGAAATTTATCTTTGGCCTCACCTCACAACCACATCAGCGTTCACATTACATCACAGAAAAAACAGGCAACACAAATACATTCAATGTCATCACATATATCACAATAAAAAACTCTATTTAAAACCCTTTACATACTTAAAACCCAATATTTAAAAGTCTAATGGCAGTCGGTACAAAGGATATTTGATACACATTTTACTTTACTTGAGGTTGCCTAAAACGTCTTTTTGATGGCAAGAGCTGAAATTGTATATTTAAGGGATGGGAACAATCTTCAATAATGATGTGTGCTTTCTGTTTAATTCTCATTGAATAGATTTCATTTGGTTTGTCTTTGTGCTTTACCTACACTTGCACTGCCAATTTTTACTACTCGACATAGTACTTTAAGAATGTGCGTTACATGCTGGAACATGCTGTCTTTGTTTTGGTTCTTTTAACCGGCTCAATGCCAGTTTAGCCAATTATATTTCAGCACCCAGATTGCCTTGTTGAAAAACTGCGTATTTCATTCATTCATTTGGAAAGGCTCTCAATGCATGCGTCTGTGACCGAAATGCAACCTCTGGTGGACAGTAGCAGACTCTGAAATGAGACACAGATTCAGAGTTCCACATGAGGTTATGAGCAGTTTGGCTGTTTGCACCAGATGAAACACAACTGCAATTTAAATACAGCCATTCAGAAGCACAGAATATGCACTCACTCACGAAACGGTAAGGTTTTGAATCTAATTAATACACATTAAACCTCTTTAACATTACTAAATGTAACCGCTAAATTAGGTAGTTCGAAAGACTCACCCCTCACTGGCAAAGGCCCAGAATTTGTCCCATAGATGAGCTCGTTTGTCATATGACTGTGTTATGCCATCATAAATTGTGAAAATAACCCACCTTAAAAGGCTTTAAGACCAAGTGGATCCTCTGTTGGCTGTCGCTTTGGTGTGACTTCAGCTAATCAGTTTTTTCCAATGCAAACTATTACAGACATCCCAAGTCCCACATATGCATAGGGACTCCCGGATGCTCCCCAAAAAGAATGATAATCTCCTGGAAATCATGTGTCTCCCTCACGGTCCTCAAAAACATCATGCACCCCTCTCCAATGCATCCCTCCCTGCCCCCCTCTCCACCCGAGATTGAGTGTGTATGTGTGTTTCCCAGTGATGGGTTGCAGCTGGAAAGTTGTCTTGGCGGTTCATTCCGCTGTGGCGACCACAGATTAATAAAGGGACCAAACCGAAAAGAAAATGAATGAATGGGTTGCAGCTGTAAGGGCATCCACTGTGTAAAACATATGCTGGATAAGTTGGTGGTTCATTCCGCTGTGGCGACCCCAGATAATTAAAGGGACTAAGCCGAAAAAAAAGAAATGTGTCTTGCCTTGATAGAACAATCATGAATTTTGGAAAGATAATCTTCCCATGACTCTTCTGATATTTCTGTATTAAGCTCCTTCTCGCAATCTTTCCTAATTTTGTCAGTGTTTGAATGAACCTTATCTAGTAATAGGTAATAAAAAAGAGACAGTATTTTTCTTTTGGGTTGTGTTTTGTTATATTTTCAAAACCAAGACATTTTCCTTGTAAAATCCCTTATTTGTAAATATCTAAAAAACTCAGAGGATTGAAGATCATATTTTGATCTTAACTGACTAATTGAGCCAAATTTATTATCAACATGTACAGTTGAAGTCTGAATTATTAGACCCCCTTTGAATTCTTTTTTTTTTATATTTCCCAAATGATGCTTAACAGAGCAAGGAAATTTTCACAGTATGTCTGATAATGTTTTTTTCTTCTGGAGAAAGTCTTATCTGTTTTATTTCGGCTAGAATAAAAGCGGTTTAAATTTTTTTAAACACCATTTTAAGGTCAATATTATTAGCTCCCTTAAACAATATTTGTTTTCTATTGACTACAGAACAAACCACTGTTATACAATGACTTGCCTAATTACCTTAACTTGTCTAATTAACCTAGTTAAGCCTTTAAATGTCACTTTAAGCTGAATAGTAGCATCTTGAAAAATATCTAGGCAAATATTATGTACTTTCATCCTGGCAAAGAGGTCAAAATTATTAGACTCTTTAAGCTATATATTTATTCGATAGTCTACAGAACAAACCATCATTATACAATAACTTGCCTAATTATCCTAACCTGCCTAGTTAACCAAATTAACCTAGTTAAGCCTTTAAATGTCACTTTAGGCTGTATAGAAGTGTCTTGAAAAATATACGTTCAATTTTAACCTACCCAATTCACCTGTACCGCATGTCTTTGGACTGTGGGGGAAACCGGGCACCCGGAGGAAACCCACGCCAACACAGGGAGAACATGCAAACTCCACACATAAATGACAACTGACCCAGCCAGGGCTCAAACCAGCGACCTTCCTGCTGTGAGGCAAATGTGCTACCCACTGAGCCACTGTGACGCCCCTAACTGATAAACATTTTAATACAAACCTGTTGTGAGTTAGATTATTAATTGATAAATGATTGTAAGTTTTTTTTTAAACATACCTTTTGAATAATAAAATTCAAACTAGAAAACATTACCCATAATACTATTTAGACAAATCCACTAATCAGAGATTCGCAGCATGCAAGAATAGTTATTTAGGTCCGCCCATATCAATGCAGCTCTACATTGGAATGGACGGGGCTAAATATGTTATCTTTCTGATTGGTGGAATTTTCTAGCATCATGGATGATGTCAATCAAGACTCCCACCCTCTCAAAATAACATTTGCACGTATGTATGTGTATACACTCACCGGCCACTTTATTAGGTACACTCCTGTCCAACTGCTCGTTAATGCAAATTTCTATACAGCCAATCACATGGCAGCAACTCAATGCATTTAGGCATTTAGACACGGTCAAGGCGATCTGCTGCAGTTCAAAGCGAGCATCAGAATGGGGAAGAAAGGTGATTTAAGTGACTTTGAACGTGACAGTATTTCGTGAGTATTTCAGAAACTGCTAATCTACTGGGTTTTCACGCACAACCATCTCTAGGGTTTACAGAGAATGGTCTGAAAAAGAGAAAATATCCAGTGAGCAGCAGTTCTGTTGGCGCAAATGCCTTGTTGATGCTAGAGGTCAGAGGAGAATGGCCAGACTGGTTCCAGCTGATAAAAACCAAGGTCTGCAGAAAAGCATCTCTGAACACACAACATGTCCAACCTTGAGGCGGATGGGCTACAGCAGCAGAAGACCACACCGGGTGCCACTCCTGTCAGCTAAGAGCAGGAACCTCAGACTACAATTCACACAGGCTCACCAAAACTGGACAATAGAAGATTAGAAAAACGTTGCCTGGTCTAACGAGTCTTGATTTCTGCTGCAACATTCAGCTAATACACTCTCAGAAATAAAGGTACGAGAGCTGTCACTGGGGCAGTACTTTTTCAAAAGGTACATATTTGTACCTGAAGAGTCCATACTGGTACCTCAAAGGTACATTTTAGGTGCATTTGGGTACTGATATGTACCTTTGAGGTACCACTAAAGACTCTTTAGGTACAAATATGTACCTCTTGAAAAGGTCCTGCCTCAGTGACAGCTTTCGTACCTTTATTTCTGAGAGTGTAGGGTGACAGTGGGTTCACTGTACTCAAATGGACAGTCCCCAGTTCTCAATCCAATAGAGCGCCTTTGGGATGTGGTGGAGTGAAGATTCACATCATGGATGTGCAGCCGACAAATCTGCAGCAACTGTGTGATGCTATCATGTCAATATGGACCAAAATCCCTCAGGAATATTTCCAGTACCTTGTTGAATCTATACCATGAAGGATTAAGGCAGTTCTGAAGGAAGAAGGGGGTCTAACCCAGCACTAGTAAGGTGTACCTAAATAAGTGGCCGGTGAGTATATGTGTGTGTGTATTTCAACAGAGAGTTGAATAATATGCACACCAGCTGCTTTAAATGAATAGTTTTACATTGTTGCATCAGTTTTAAATTGGCTGTGTTATTTGCATTTGTTTAGTTGCATTCTGGGATTGTAATCTTTTCTCATTACACTGACAGTGTAATGAGACATTGTGACATTGACAGTCTTGTAGCTTGAAGCTTTTTGTTTTGCCTTTTCAGGTGTAGTTTAGTACCCAGTCTGCTTTGTGGCTTTAGGACAGCGATCATTAGATGACTGTGTGGTCTATTGAGCTGACAGTATCTGACATTCAGGAACAAACACAGCTGTCAGTGAGATATATTCATTGCAGCCTGTCACTCTGATAGAGACCAATACACTGACATCTCTCTCTCTCTCTCTCTCTCTCTCTCTCTCTCTCCACACAGAGGAATGATGATGAGGCCATCGTGGACAGAGGAGGAACTCGCTCCATGCTTAAAGCTGGATTTGAGAAGGAGGAGCTAGAAGGTACAGACACACACACACACACACACACACACACACACACACAC
>CAIGQZ010032409.1:3916308-3942527 GCA_903798205.1 Danio tinwini
TTTTTTCCCCCAAAATTATGCTTAACAGAGCAAGAAAATTTTCATGTCTGATAATATTTTTTTCTTCTGGAGAAAGTCTTATTTTGGCTAGAATAAAAGAAGTTTTAATTTTTTAAACCATTTTAAGGTCAAAATTATTAGCATTTTTTTTTTTCAATTGTCTACAGAACAAAGCACTGTTATACAATGACTTGCCTAAATACCCTAACCTGCCTAATTAACCTAGTTAAGCTTGTAAATGTCACTTTAAGCTGTATAGAAGGTCTTGATAAATATCTAGTCAAATATTATTCACTGTCATCATGGCAAAGATAAAATAAATCAGTTATTAGAAATAAGGAACTATTATGTTTAGAAATGTGTTGAAAAAAATATTTTCTCCATTAAACAGAAATTGGGGAGAAATAATAAACAGGGGAGCTAATAACTTAGGGGGGCTAATAATTTTGACTTCAACTGTATACATAATAAATATTTTCCAAGGGATATTTTCACAGTACTTAATTTGTTTTCTTGAGAAAGTTGATTTATTTATTGATTTATTTTTTTGCAGTTTTACATTGTTTTACTTATTATTAGTAGTAGTATTATTATTATAGTGGTCAATAATAGTAGCCCCCATAAGAAATTATATTTATTGGCTACTGAACAAACCATCGTTGTCCAGTGACTTGGCTTGCCTAATTAACATAATTAACCTAGTTAAGCTTTTAAAATGTCACTTTAAGCAGAATACTAGTATCTTGAAAAATAATTTGTAAAATATTATGTACTGTCATCATGACAAAGACAAAATAAATAAGTTATTAATAAAGTAATGAATAAATTAAATTAGGTATGCCTCGAATATATATATATATAGCAGTTCTGTCTGTTTCTTGAATCTGATTGGCTGATAGCCATGTGATATTCTGCAATAACAGCACTCGTACAGCCTTTTACCCTTCTGTATTACTCCGCCCACATAGAGTGACAGCAGATCGATAAACTCACTACAGTTTGATAAATATTGGAGCTGTTGGACAACATAATGTACTTTTAAGGCTAGACTGTAGTTGTTTAGATTGCAAGTGCAGTTTATTTATAAGCATAGTGACTATTTTAAAATATTTATAATTTCAGAGATTCAGCGCGTCGGCATCCATCAGCCTGTCATACTGAGCAGAGCAAAGACGGTTGATTTTCCGCCACAAGATGACGACAGAAACTGCATAATACGTCCTTATGGGAGGAAAAACTCTGCGTAGTATACAGCAGAACAAATCATTATAAAACAGGTAAATGACATTCTAATCCCTCTCTTTTGTATATTTGTAGTGTTTGTATGCTGATAGTGTTTGCTTTGCTTTGGCTTATTCAGGGTTAATTATTGTAATCTCCCAATTAAAACAGAGAAATACTGGGAAATCTCTAGACTGATGGCATTTCATGCCGTTCAGCCTTATAATCTTAAAATATTAGCAAATTCAGCTGTTTTGTCATCACTTTAGACATTACGCTAGAGAATCATTTAAACACGGACTCTAAAGTGACGTTGGTGAAGTAGTAACGGCTTCTGCTGTTCTGACATAAGCTGCAGATGTGAATGAAAGGGGGAAGAATGGCAAAAGGACTCTCCGTGTATGATTTTATTTTTTATATACACGATTATGCCGGCAAACTGTTGTATAAATGCAATATCACACGAGTAGCAGTGCGATATGGCTGTATATCATCACTGTTGGGACACTAAGGTACTCGAGCCAATGCACCCCTCCCACCAGTGCTGATATACTGCCATATTGTACTACTACTCATGTGATATGTTTCATATATATATATATATATATATATATATATATATATATATATATATATAACACAGTTTCTATCATTTTGTCAAGTCAATCAAGTCGACAAGCTAATATCATCCTAAAACTAAACAAAACTTGAGAGATATTTGTAAAGGAATTACAGCTTCAAAGGAGGTCTAATGATTATGCCTTCAAATGTATATGTGTTTACATCTATCTATATAAGACATGAAAAAAACACAGTCCTATTTTTATTCTCTTCAATAATGTTTAAAGATACATTTACAAGAGAATGAAAACACTGTGGAGTTGACAGTAAATGAGGGTAATTAAACGACTGCAATTTTTTAATACAGACGACTTCTTTAACACTTCATATACAGGAAGCATGGAAACATATATTTGCATGCTCTTCAATAAAGTCTTAAGGTGTTGCCGTAGCAACATCGAGCATCAGGCTGGCACAAGGGTGGTTTTCTGGCTAATTAGCAGTCATTTGCATGTGATTAAGGCTGTTCTGAAAGTCTCCTCTGCACCTCAAACAAGTGAAGTGAGAGAGAATCTGCTGAGCTGTGAAAGACCTCACGAGTCTCTTATACACTATTATCACAGCAATAATACACTCAAGGTTATTCATTCGTGAGGTGTTTTTAGATAATAAAATAGATTATAAAACAACAGAAACAGTAATGTGATTAATGATCGCAAATGGCTTATTTCTATTTGAATTCTTTTCTTATTATGAATTTCATTATTTAATTACCTCCTTTGTTACTAACATTTAAGTCCAGATAGTTATTTAAACATGATATAATCATATCTGTCAACCCTTCCATTTTTCCCGGGATTCTCCCGTATTTTACAATACTATCCCGCTACTATCATAGGTGACGCAGTGGCACAGTAGGTAGTGCTGTCGCCTCACAGCAAGACGGTTGCTGGTTCGAGCCTCAGCTGGGTCAGTTGCCGTTTCTGTGTGGAGTTTACATGTTCTCCCTGCATTTGCGTGGGTTTCCTCCGGGTGCTCCGGTTTCCCTTACAGTCCAAAGACATGCAGTACAGGTGAATTGGGTGGGCTGAATTGTCCGTGGTGTATGAGTGTGAATGAGTGTGTATGAATGTTTCCCAAAGATGGGTTACGGCTGGAAGGGCATTCGCTGCGTAAAACATGTGCTGGATAAGTTGGCGGTTCATTCCGCTGTGGCGACCCCAGATTGATAAAGGGACTAAGCTGAAAAGAAAATGAATGAATGAACGAATCCCGCAATCATCCCGTAAAGGTATTTTCCTGTATTTCTCTCATATTTTTATTCTTTCTACGATATCCCAAACAAATTCTGTACACGTTATTTGAACATACCTGTCAACCGTCCTGTTTTTCCTGGGATTCTCCCGTATTTTACAGTTCTATCCCGCTATTATCCCGTAAAGGTATTTTCTATGAAGGGTGGCAATAAACATCAAAGATCCAATTCGTTAAACCACCAGGGGATGCCTTATGGTCTTAAATGTGAATCTGTTCTGTATCTGTTCTCACATAGCGGTTTGTGACTGTCAGATGCACTCCATAGTGATAAACAGACTCTGTTTCCCAAACAGATTATGTACACGCCATTTGAACATACCTGTCTACTCTCCCGTTTTTCCATGGGTTCCTCCGTTTTTTACAGTTCTATCCCGATATCATCCCATAAAGATACTTTCCTGTATTTCTCTTGTATTTTCAATCTTTCTATGAAGGGTGGCAATAAACATCAAAGATCCACTTTGCTAAACCACCAGGGGACACCCCTTGCTCTTAAATGTGAACCTGTTCTGTACTTTTGTTTTATTTAGGCATGAAAACACTTTGAAATAAATATAAAGACGGCACAATTCTTTTCCTTTACCTTACAGGTGTCGTCTCCCCTCCTATGCAATCCTCAAAACATTCAGATCCCGGATGCGCTTCATAGTGATAAACAGACGCTGTTTCCCAAACAGATTCTGTACACGCCATTTGAACATACCTGTCTACCCTCCTGTTTTTCCCAGGATTCTCCCATATTTTACAGTTCTATCCCGATATCATCTCGTAAAGGTACTTTCCCATATTTCTCTTGTATTTTCAATCTTTCTATGACGCGTGGCCATAAACATCAAAGATCCCCTTCGCCAAACCACCAGGGGGCGTCCCTTGCTCTTAAATGTGAATCTGTCCTGTACTTTTATTTTATTTAGGCATGAAAACACTTTAAAATAAATATAAAAACGGCACAATTTCATTCCTTTTCATTACAGGTGCCGTCGCCCCTCCTATGCAATCCTCAAAACAGTCATATAGCGGTGCGTGACTGTCAGCTGACGCACTCTATAGTGATAAATAGATGCTGTTTCCCAAACAGATTCTGTACACGCCATTTGAACATACCTGTATCCCTCCCGTTTTTCCTGGGGTTCTCACATATTTTACAGTTCTATCCCGCTATCATCTCGTAAAGGTATTTTCCCATATTTCTCTTGTATTTTCTCTTGTATATAAAAACGGCGCGATTCCATTCCTTTTCATTACAGGTACCGTCGCCCCTCCTATGCAATCCTCAAAACAGTCATATAGCGGTGCGTGACTGTCAGCTGATGCCTCCATATTGATAAACAGGCGCTGTTTTCCAAACAGATTCTGTACACGCCATTTGAACATACCAGTCTACCCTCACGTTTTTCCCAGGATTCTCCCGTATTTCATTTGAAGCGGAGCGAAAGTCTGGGTTTTGGGTGAGTGTTTGAAAAGACATATACACATAATTAATAATAACAACATATATATATATATATATATATATATTTCTTTTTTTACATTTTTTCAAACAACTAATTTTATCCTAAATGAGCATAAAAAGTTAGGAAAGCAATCGAATGCTTTTTATGATAACATTAGATGGTTGCATTTTTAAAGTGACACCTCTGTTATTTAATGTAATCAAACGAAAAATCCAAATAAATGAGATTCATTCGTTGCTCTTTAATCAGAATGTGTCAGTTATACAGTGAAGAAAAGATTAATGAGATTTGATTACTTCATTATATTTCTTTATAATAGCTATTCATTTTAATAAGTGTTTGCTAATTTATTTGCTGCTAATGTATACTATTTATTTTTTTCTTTAGTGAATAATAATAATAATAAAACATATTACTGACAGTTAAAAAAGCAACGGACCTAAAACACTGCCTTGTGGAACGCCATAAGCGACGGGCGAATATGGTCATCTGGAGCTGTTTCTTTGTAAATAAGCAGTATACATCAATGATTTGAATGTGGCTTGTTCAAAAGCTTTTGTTACATGTAGATGATGCAGCAATAATTGTTTCTCATGAGAGGAAGGAATTTATTGAAAATGAAATAAGTAAACAAATTGAGGAAGTCTCTAAATGGTTTTGCCTTAATCAATTGTTCTTACATTTGGGTAAAACTGAATTTATTTTATTTGGTTCAGCTAAGAAACTAAGAAAATGTGTCAGGTCAGAGGTAAAAGTAGGGGATCAAATTATTACTCCAAAACCATGAAGTTAAATATTTAGGTTGCATTTTAGATGGCTGTTGTAGTCCATTCAAAGATTAGTTCTAAAATTAGGTTTTTAGCAAGACAGACAGAGCTCCTAGATAACCAAACTTTAAAAATATTAGCTAGTGCATTAGTGCAGCCAAACTTTGACTACGCTGCAGCTTTTTGGTACGGCGGTAGTTTTTAATAAAATGAAAAATAAATTGTAGACTAAAAATACAAAATACAGTACAGTTGTGTAGAATTGTTATGAAAGTACCTCCACCGACACATTTTATAATGAACATTATAGTCAAAGTAATTGTTTAAAAGTTGATAAAAGGGTAACATTTCTCAAATTAGTGATGGTGTTTAAGATTTTAAAGAAAATGGTCCCAAAATATTTTCTTAATTATTATGTTTTAGTTTGTGAGATACACTGTCATTCTACAAGAGCGCATAGCAGGGATATTTATCCTTATAGATTTAAGAGTGAGTCAAATAAAAATTCTTTTTTTGTGTACTAGCTCTGTTGCTTGGAATGTTTTGCCTGCGATTTTTAAAGGTGTTCAAATTGAGAGCGTTTTAGAAGGGAAAATAAAAAGTACTTGTTTTAAAGTTGACGATGAGGATTTTGTTGTGCCGAGTTGCTGAGCTGATGATGTTTGCACTCCATTTATGATTTGCTTGTTCATTTTTTAAAAACATTGCCTACTACTCAGTAGGTGCATTTGAATTTAAACGTACTACTCGGCCGTTAGAAAAGTACGTTCTATACAGTATGAATGTGAGAAGTGTGAATGGAATTCGGACATACTACATATGCCATTATGTCATGGTCATGTGACCTACCTGCATCAGTTACGTCAATTCACTCCCATTCATGAATTCTCTCGTGGGGCATCGTGGGATAGCGCAGCATGTATGGGATGCGCACTTCAGAATCTCGCCGGAAGTAGTAAGTCATCCGGGTACTTCTTGCATACTGATTTTTGAATTCTATGAATTCGGACATACTACTCGGCTCACATACTGATTTTAGCGTACTGTATAGTATGGAAGTATGCGGTTTCAGACGCAGCCTGTGGCTTTTTTTGTATTTTATCCTCAACAGTTTTTCAAATATGTATGAATTAGTCTAACTGGACTTGTTTGTATATTTTTGGTAAAATTGTCTAATAAAATCAATCAATCAATGTAGTAATTGGGGGATTTTTTTTTTGGAGTTATGGTGAGCATATCCCTTATTTTCACATCCCAGTGTTGACAGGTATGTATAATATAATGTACACTGAAAAAGATGGTTCATTGGATTTCAATATTTTTTTTTAAGATAAGCAGTTGCAATTAAGCTATATGGGCCACATTTTAAGAACCAGATTAATTTAAGTAATGTTGTTTAAATTAAGCCCATATTAATTATTTGCAACCACTTAGCTTAAAAAAAAAGAGTAAATCCAATGAACCATCTTTTTTAGTGCACTGTATAGAAATTGGGCACCGGCACAGTGTGTAGCGATATCGCCTCACAGCAAGATGGTCACTAGTTCGAATCAGTTGACATTTCTGTGTGGAGTTTGCATATTCTCCCCGTATTGGCATGGGTTTCCTCTGAGTGCTCCGGTTTCCCCTACAGGTCCCAAGACATGCGCTGTAGGTGAATTGGTTGAACTAAATTGTACATAGTGTATGTGTGTAAATAAAAGTGTATGGGTGTTTCCCAGTGAGGGAAAGTGGGTTGCAGCTGGAAGGGAATCCGCTTTGTGAAACATATGCTGGATAAGTTGGCGGTTCATTCTGCTGTAGCAACCCCTGATTAATAAAGGAACTAAGCCGAAAAGAATATAAATGAATGAATGTATAGAAATTCTGAATGAGTCGTATACAGTATAGTACATTATTATGCCTCTAACATGTGTCCTAATATGGTCATGAAGTATCAAATATTAAAATATTAAATTATCAGTTTGAGCGGATGACAAAAACAGACTATTTACAAAAAAAAATCCCAGGTGTATCTTCATCCCTCAGGTTAATTCTTTCATTCAATCTACTTTAGTGAATATTACTTTGACATGTCTTACATCCTGTTCCTTAATCTGTACTAAGAATTAAAGAACATATTAATAAATTATTTTTTAAACAATAACATTTTCTTCTTATTATTATTATCATCAATAATTATTTGAAATTTTTATTTAAAAATGACAATTTGGCACAAGCAAATTTTCATAGCTGACTACTGTCACTCTAATAATTGTTGTTGTTAATAAAAATGTCAGTAAAAATATTTATAACAAGAAAAAATAACTTTTGTACAAACAATAAACAATTAGCATATTTAATATTTTAATCAATTATTTTAATAAATGTATCTTGGGGTTTTGTTCTCAAGTGAGGGAAGGATGGAACGTGAGATTGACAGGCGGATTGGTGTAGCGGCAGCAGTAATGCGGTCAATGTATCCGTCCGTTGTGGTAAAGAAGGAGCTGAACTAAAAAAAGCAAAGCTCTCGATTTACTGGTTAATCTACGTTCCTACTCTCACCTATGGTCAAGAGCTTTGGGTCATGACCGAAAGGACAAGATCTCAGATACAAGTGGGCGAACTGAGTTTCCTTCGCAGGGTGGCAGGGCGCACCCTTATAGATAAGGTGAGGAGCTCGGAGTAGAGCGGCTGCTCCTCCACATCAAAAGAAGTCAGCTGAGGTGGCTCTGGCATCTGTTTCAGGTGCCTCCTGGACGCCTACCTAGGGAGGTGTTCCATGCATGTCCCACCGGGTGGAGGCCTCAGGGATAACCCAGGACACGCTGGAGGGACTATGTCTCTTGGCTGCCCTGGGAATGCCTCGGGATCCCCCCAGAGGAACTGGAGGAAGTGTCTGGGCAGAGAGAAGTCTGAGGTTCGCTCCTAAGACATGCTGCCCCCATGACCCGGCCCCAGAAAAGCCGTAGAAAATGAATGGATGAACGAATGAAATTATTTTTGCTCTTTTAATTCAGAACTTAGAATCATTCATTCATTTATTTTCTTTTTGGCTTAGTCCCTTTATTAATCAGGGGTCACCACAGCGGAATGAACCGCCAACTTATCCAGCATGTGTTTAATGTATCAGATGCCCTTCCAGCAGCAACCCAACACTTGAAAACACCCATACACTCTCATTCACACACATACACTACGGACAATTTAGCTTATCCAGTTCACCTATAGCGCATGTCTTTGGACTTGTGGGGGAAACCGGAGCACCCGGAGGAAACCCACGCGAACGCAGGGAGAACATGTAAACTCCACACAGAAACGCCAACTGACCCAATCAAGGCATGAACCAGCGACCTTCTTGTTGTGAGGTGATCGTGCTACCCACTGTGCCACCGTCAGGCCCAATTTAGAATCATTTTCAAAATGATCAAATTTATATTAAATAAAAAATTAATTTGTAATTATTATAAAAGACCTAAGGATCGCATATATAAAGACAACATAAAACAATATCTTGTTAAAATCTGATACCTCATCCGTCATCAAGGTTGCGATGGATCTGCCAATCTCGTGATACTGAGCTCCTTTTCCCAGAGGCCCGAGCAGGATGAACAGAAACCTGAAACACACACATAATACTAATGTACTGTACCTGCTGCTCTTATCTGCAGCTTTACACTGTGTCCTAACTACACACTATACGGCTATCCATCAGCGATAGTGTCGTGTAAAATTTCTATTTTAGAAATGCTTTCAATTTCTGCGACATTCCGGCAGAACAACAGCGTAAACGACTCAAATGTGCTATCTGAGAGCTTCTCGAACTACTTCAGTAACAAAATAACAATTTAAGGTCACAATTGAGCCCATCTGGGGTCTCAGTAAATTTCTCAAACTGCCATCTCCCTGTATCTGTTTTTACTACTTTTTCCTCCTGTTACCTTAGAGAATCTGGAGTCTGTCATTTCCTAATTAAAACCCACTTCTGGCCCTGGTGAAATTTTCCACCCTCAATTTTATACTTCGCTCTTTGTATCTATGGGCCCGGTCCTGCTCACTGTTATTAACAAGTGCCTTAAGACCGATATTTTGCCGGCCAGTCTAAAGACCGCTACGGTCACACACAGAGGATGAACACACATAAAACTGATGAACATGATGGAATGGCGGGAAACAGAACAAAGGAGCACATGGAGAAGGTCACATGACAAAAACAAACACAAATGGAGAATGAAAACATCCCGCCATTCCATCATGTTCATGACATGATGAATACAAGGAACACAGGACCTGACGCTAGCATGTAGTTTGGACACAGTTTAGGGGCGCTTTCTCACCTGTAGATCGGTTGTTTTGTTCTGAAACAAGGATTAAAGCTGTTACATTGTTGCTTTTTGTCTTGGTGCCATTCGCTTTCACACGGCAACGTTTCTAAACACACCGAAATGGTTAAAACAAGTCACGTGCGAGTAAACTCTCCTCACATTAATTAGAGTTTGGTTTATTTTCAAGGGATTCTGCTCAGCGGTTATATGTCGTTATTTTCATTTATGACAATGAGAAATAAGACACTATAAGCAGTGGCGGTTCTAGCTTAAATGGCACCCTGGGTGAATAACCCCCATAAACCCCAACACACGCACACCTACACTTTCTCAAATCCATCTAGTTAAACATGTACATTCTAAAACAAAATGTTGTTGTTTTGACCAAACTTTGGGTAAGATATGGACATAACCAGAATTGGGATTATTAAAAATATTTATATTTATTATAGATAACATTATTATTAATATTATTATTACACAATTATCATTCTAAATAAATAACAGACAATCCTAAATGTAACTGGAAAACAATGTAAAGACAAAACTGGAGTGATATGTTAAGATCACTTAAGAAATATATAGCATGAATAATAATTATGACAATACTATAGAATACAAAAAAATATGTTTTATAGAATTATCTGTTCATCTTTGACCTGACTCAAAGCCGAGAATTTATGTTATTAAGTCTTACCTCCCTAACTTTATTCCTCCTTTCTGCTTCATAGTCATGCTTAGTCAAAATAAGATCATCATCATATTATAAGCTTCAGTTTTGTCAACTTGCAAAACTCGCTGCATGTCGACACCTTGTGTCATAAAAATAACAGAAAAGGTCTTTACTCTTGGTTTCACAGCAAATGAGCAGCGCATATTTTATCAGCATGCATGTAAACAATAGCAGGAGCAGTGCGTGCGGTGCGCGGGAATGGTTTTCTGTGCGCATGTGTGAGTTTGCTTTCACCAGCGTTGTTTCGGTTGCACATAGAGAATAACAAACTTGCGCGTGCAAAAGATGGTAAATGTGATTGGCCCCTAACATTTTTAGTCTGGGATTACCACTCTAAATGAATACATATGCATAAATTAACTTGTATATTTCAAAGCTTACTGGGGAATTTTTTTTTCTTTTTTTTTTTGCACCATCTCCTTATGCTGCCCTGGGCAATTACCTTTATTGCCAATGCCTAAATTTGCCACTGACTATAAGCAACAAGGTGCATTTTAATTTGCGCTTTAAATGTTAATTTTGTGTTTAAATACATTATGAAAAACAGCCATGCTAATCATTTTCTTATTATTATCTCTCTGTTTCCACCTGGGGTTACTCATCCTGAGGGCTCTAGAGATTATGCATCACCATTGATGCATTGGCCTGTGAAGAAATGATGCCACGGTATCCATAATCCTGGACCAGGCCGTATCCTGAGCTGGTGAGCATGAGACTAATTCCTAAAAGACCACATTAACAGACGAGTCTCCGCATTGATCCTATGTAGGACCAGACGGAATCTGTGGATGTTTTTTGCCATTTCTGCTGAGGATTTTGGTCAAAATATTATTATCTTATTATTCTTATTATAAATTACTTTGGGATTATCATAACTAAAACCTTAATATGTGAAATAAAAAAATAATACCTTTTTAACTTTTATTTAATATTTAAAATGCAAATCCAATTAGATTCACTTTATTTGGTAAACAAAGCAAGCCTCTCATATAATATATCTACTAAAAGACAGAAAATATGACTTTACAAACTGCATTGTACATAAATCAGATGAACATTTTCATATTAGTCAATAATATTACTGTAATTAATTAAAAAACTGAATAAATTTAGATTTACACACAATTACTCAAGTAAATAAACAGAATTATTGATAAGTTGAAAATCTGCGCACGCAGATCCCGTGTGGGCCTACCCATAGGTCAGCCTGAACACCCGCCGGTGACCAACTTAGGCCTGCAGCTTCTCCACGATGGACGTCAAGTGGTCTCCAGCCTCCGGCGCCTAGACTGCAGCTCTGTCTAAGACGTTTGGCCCGAAGAGAAATTACCTTGCCCAACTGAGCCTGGTTTTTCTCAAGGTTTTTTTTTTTTCTTCCTTCACTCCCGTCAATTTATGTATTCATTTGTTTCTTTGCCTCTGTCGCTTGCTTGGTTTGGGACAGTTGGTTTTGAGCAGTGAAAATTAGACCACACTGAACTGAACTAAACTGAACTTCAACTCTGAAAACTGGACTGACACAGTTTTAATTTACTAGACCTTCTATGTTAAGCTGCTTTGACACAATCTACATTGTAAAAGCGCTATAGAAATAAAGGTGAATAGAATTGAATTAATTTTAAATGTTGACACCCACAGACATAGTCATCACCAAATATAAATCAGAGATAAGAATTTCTCCTACATAGTCTCACTTCAATTGTCCAGGGTTGTGAAATGTATACGGATTCTATGTCAGAAATCAAGTTAACCAAAAAGTTAATGATGTTATATATATCTTTTTTTTAATAGACAGCATGCTTTTACTTTCATATTTGACATAAAACATACTTTTACCAGTATAAATTATATCTTATATACCCATCAATCTCTCTTCTTATAGCCATTTATATGCCTATTACACATCCATAATACACTGTGATATAGTCTGATTTGTTAGCTCGTTGGATTGCATTGCTTTCTCACTACAACCGAACCGCTCTAGAAATCGTTTTAATTGAGCAGAGACCTCATTTAGCTGATTTTGGACAGATTGTTTTGGTGCGGATCTGAGCGCAATTGTAGTCTTCACAGATGCCCACACAAAAAAAGCTAAGTGGGAAAACGTGCCAGGTTCCAAAACCAACGTGTAAGTGTGAAAGCAGACTCAATCCTATAGTTGTGTGTTCACCTGGTGGTAATGGGCACCTCTGCCAGACCATTGAGCAGCACAGCAGGAGAGAGACGGACAAACGCCACCACAGGCCGGTCTAGAAACTCCAGCTCTCCCACCAGGACATTGGAGGCCTCTGCTCCTGGGGGAATCTTCTTCATGAAGTGCAGGTCTATCTGTACAAACATTACAATGCAGGAGTCAGAATAAATGAAAAACACTTCATTAAGCATGATGTGCACATGGACATCACCTATATGCTGTATAATTGCAGGTTAACTACACTCACTGGCGACTTTTTTAGGTACACCTGTCCAACTGCTTGATAACGCAAATTTGTAATCAGACAATCACATGACAGCAACTCAATGCATTTAGGCATGTAGACACGGTCAAGACAATCTGCTGCAGTTCAAACTGAGCATCAGAATGGGGAAGAAAGGTCATTTAAGTGACTTTGAACATGGCATGGTTGTTGGTGCCAGACGGGCTGGTCTAAGTATTTCAGAAACTGCTGATCTATTTGGATTTTCACACACAACCATCTCCAGGGTTTACAGAAAATTGTCTGAAAAAGAGAAAATAGCCAGTGAGCGGCAGTTCTGTTGGGTCAGTTGTTCTGTCAAATGCCTTGTTGATACCAGAGGTCAGAGGAGAATGGCCAGACTGGTTCCTGCTGATAGAAAGGCAACATTAACTCAAATAACCACTCGTTACAACCGAGGTCTGCAGAAGAGCATCTCTGAATGCACAACACATCCAACCTTGAGGCGGATGGGCTACAGCAGCTGAAGACCACAGCGGGTGCCACTCCTGTCAGCTAAGAACAGGAAACTGAGGCTACGATTCACACAGGCTCACTAAAAATGGACAATAGAAGATTGGAGAAACGTTGCCTGGTCTGATGAGTCTGGTATTCTTTTGTGACATTCTGATGGTCGGGTCAGAATTTGGCGTCAACAACATGAAAACATGAATCCATCCTGCCTTGTATCAACGGTTCAGGCTGGTGGTGGTGGCGTAATGGTGTAGGACAGGGGTGACCAAACTTGGTCCTGGAGGGCCAATGTCCTGCATGTTTTAGTTCCAACCCTAACTATACACACCTGAACTAGCTAATCAAGCTCTTTCTAGGTATACTAGAAACTTCCAGGCAGGTGTGTTGAAGGAAGTTGGAGCTAAACTATGCAGGACAGGACCAAGTTTGGACACCCCTGGTGTAGGGGATATTTTCTTGGCACACTTTGGGCCCATTAGTACCAATTGAGCATTGTGTCAATACCACAGCCTACCTGAGTATTGTTGCTGATCATGTCCATCCCTTTATGACCACAGTGTACCCATCTTCTGATGGCTACTTCCAGCATGATAACGCACCATGTCATAAAGTGTGAATCATCTCAGACTGGTTTCTTGAACATGTCAATGAGTTCACTGTACTCAAATGGCCTCCACAGTCACCAGATCTCAATCCAATAGAGCACCTTTGGGATGTGGTGGAACAGAGATTCGCATCATGGATGAGCAGCTGACAAATTTGCAGCAGCTGCGTGATGCGATCATGTCAATATGGGCCAAAATTTCAGAGGAATATTTCCAGTACCTTGTTGAATCTTGTTGAAGGATTAAGGCAGTTCTGAATATTGTTCAATATCTATAATATTGTTTACATCTGCACAACTCTGGTTTGCACTCATTGCCATATGCCCTTAACTGTAATTGTATTGCTCATAACATTTTATTTTTTTACGTACATTTTTAGATTAGAGTACATCTTATGTATGTATATCAGAATCAGAATCAGAATCAGTTTTATTGCCAAGTGTGCTTCACACACACAAGGAATTTGTTTTGGCAACAGAAGCTTCCAGTGTACATAAAGTGACGAGTGACAACACAAAATTACATACAAGAAAAGGCATTAAACATTAAACAGAGATGCAGAAAAAGAGATCTGGATGTTGAGTTGTATGTACAGACATGTTGTAAATATACTGGTTATAAGGTGCTTTGTACAAGTGCGTATGAGAAAGTATTGCACGTTTATTGCACAGTAGGGGAATATTTAACTGTTCATGAGGTAGATGGCCTGAGGAAAGAAACTTTTCCTGTGTCTGGCTGTTTTTGTGCTTGGTGCTCTGTAGCGCCGACCAGACAGTAACGGTTTGAACAGGTAGTGTGCTGGGTGTGAGGCGTCCAGAGTGATTTTACGAGCCCTTTTACTCACTCTGGAAGATATATAGTGCCATATATATATATATATATATATATATATATATATATATATATATATTTTTTTTTTTATGCGTATATTTTTAGATGACATTCTACATTCTATAATTGTATTTATTGTATATTCTTTTTACAATTCTACTTTTTGTATTTTGTATTAATATTATATGTTAGGCACATAGGATCTGGGAGTAACGGAATTTCGATTCTCTGTATGTCCTGTACATGTGGTTGAATTGACAATAAAGCTGACTTTGACTTTTGAAAGCAAAAAGGGGGTCCAACCCAGTACTAGGTGTACCTAATTAAGTGGCCTGTGAATGTCTGTATATATATAATAACTGTTAAAAGCTATTGGTTAGTAGTTAAATAAGTAAGTTACTAATAAAGTTATGGTAACTAATAACCTTTACTTTTCTGCATTTGATTGTGATGCAATAATGTGCACCTTCGGTAAAGCTGCTTTGAAACAACAATTATTGTAAAAAGCCCCATACAAATAAACTCGAATTCAACTGAAGGAATGCTTTAACAAAAAATCTATAACTAACAAAAAAAAAGACAAAAACACAAAACTTAATGACACAAAACAAAAAAAACAAACAAACATAAAATATAAAAAAAACAATCCATAAGAAAAAAGTTATATTTATGCAACCCATCCATGTCCAGGATTCTGAGATTTAATTTTCAGATCTGGATATGGAATATATAATGGCGGAAAAATACAAATCCATAAATCTCACGGGTTCCGGATATCCAGTTGCTATGGAAAAGTGTTTTCAGACACATTTAGGTTTAGGGCCGAAGGTCAAATGTATGTATGGGAGATTAAGTACATTTGCATAATGCGAAAGGCCATGTGTTGTGTAAGATTTCATAATATGATACTCTCTTTTATTGCAGCATTTCATCATGACATATGTGCACACTGACAGCGCTGCATCTCATCTGTGCAGGGGATCACAAGCATAATACCTACTTAAACAGGAAACAGAACAGTCTAATATCAGGTAAAGAGGTTTCCAGCCACAATGTGTTTAAAGCATAATCCCTTTCCCAGAACAGACTGGCAGCAGAACAGGACGATTCAGAGAAAATCAGCAGAGCTCTGTGTACTGTACAGTACTGAAGACTTTTTGCACTGAACGTTCACTAGTGAAAAATGATAGCACGTTTAGGAGGACACTGCACGACTATATTGTAGACCACAGTAAATGTGTGGTTTTGATTAAAGAAAATGATATAAAATACTTTTGAAAAATATGAATTGTATAATATTCCTTTCTGTGCAGCACAGTGGCTTAGTGGGTAGCAGTGTCACCTTACAGTAAAAAGGTTGCTGGTTCAAGTCCCGGTTGGGTCAGTTGGCATTTCTGTGTGGAATTGCATGTTCTCCCCGTGTTGGCACGGGTTTCCTTCGGGTGCTCCGGTTTCCCCCACACGTCCAAAGACATGCAGTACGGGTAATTGAATAAACTAAATTGGCTGTAGTGTATGAGTGTAAATGAGTATGTATGGATGATTCCCAGTGATGGGTTGCAGCTGGAAGGGCATCCACTGTGCAAAACATATGCTGGAATAGTTGGTTGTTCAGTCCACTGTGGTGATAATATTATGTGTGGTAATATTGTGAAATATTTTTACAAATTAAAATACCTGTTTTCTATTGCATTATTAGGTGAAATAAAATTTTTACCTTTTATTTAAGGTCAAAGGACCCGGCGCAAGGCACGATGCAATTGTTGATTGCTAGTTTCAGCTTGATGCAAGTGTCGTTTTAATGTTTTGCACCTCGCTGCTTAAATAGCAAATGCATTTGTGCTCATATGTGCACCCATAGGCGTTCTGGTCTAAAAAAAAAGGAGGTGTGTTGAGGCGCATTGCTTTTTTGAGGAACTAAAATAGACTGTTCAATAGACCAGCTAAGAGGAGGTCTAAAGTCCAGCGCAGAGCACGTTAGTTGTGCGCTTAGCTTAAACACTGTTAACACACACAGGATGTACAGCAATACGCAAATATATTTACAAATGAACAAGAATTAAAGGATAAAAATATTACAAAAATTATTATTTTCTACATAAATATAAAAACCACTGCCTTCATGCCTTCTTCATCTCGGGGGGCTTTTTCAGTTTATTTATGACAATTATCTTTTGTACAATGTTATTATTATTCATTCATTCATTCATTCATTCATCCATTTTCTGCCGCTTTTCCGGGGCCGGGTCGCGAGGGTAGCAGTCTTAGGAAAGAATCCCAGACTTCCCTCTCCCCAGTCTTCAAATACTTCCTCCAGGGGGATCCCGAGGCCTTCCCAGGACAGCCAGGAGACATCGTCCTTCCAGCGTGTCCTGGGTCTTCCCCGAGGCCTCCTCCCGGTGGGACATGTCTGGAACACCTCCCTAGGTAGGCGTCCTGGAGGCATCCGAAACAGATGCCTGAGCCACCTCAGCTGACTTCCCTCAATGTGGAGGAGCAGCGGCTCTACTCTGAGCTCCTCCCGAGTGTCAGAGCTCCTCACCCTCTCCATAAGAGTGCGCCCTGCCACCCTTTGAAGAGAACTCATTTCCGCCGCTTGTATCCGTGATCTTGTCCTTTCGGTAATGACCCAAGTCTCATGACCATAGGTAAGTGTAGGAATGTAGATTGACAGGTAAATCGAAAGCTTTGCCTTTCAGCTTAGCTCCTTCTCTACCACAACGAACCGGTACATCAACCGCATTACTGCTGCCGCTGCACCAATCCGCCTGTCAATCTCACGTTCCATCCTTCCCTCACTCGTGAACAAAACCCAGAGATACTTAAACTCCTCCACCTGGGGTTAAGGACTTTCCACCAATCTGAAGATGGCAAACCACCTTTTTCCGGTGGAGCACAATGGCCTCAGATTTGGAGGTGCTCAGTCTTATCCCAACCGGGTTATTATTATTAGCAGTATTATTCATTATATGCATATTTATATTTGTTTTATAAAAAACAAGCTTAGATTTGTCCACCTGTCAGGTTTTGGACCATATGGGGCATAGTATGTGTATTTGGATATTTTTTGACCACACTTCGTTATTATTGTTCATTTATTTGTTTGCTGGAAATTAGAACTGAATTTAGAAATAGTTTTGAAACAAATCTTTGCACTTAAACTAAATTAGTTATGTAGGCTCATGGATGTCTGTGCATACAACATGTTTCCTTATTCAAGAAAGAGAGTGAAAGTATAGTATAAGGAAGGCTCATTCTCGCGCTGCAGATGCTCTGTTTAACTGTTTTCTCACTAGTGAAGCGTTCAGTTTTTCCACTTACAAAGTCCACTATGTATATAGCAAATGCGCTATGGCGCGACACAACTGACTCTTAAAGAGAATTGGAGATGAGACTCTGATTGGTTTATTCTTAAAACACAACTATAACTCATTAAGAGAATAAGCTCAACCCTGTTAGACCATGCACCACGGCGCAGAGTGTATTTTCCGTCCTTAAAATAGCAAAAGTGGTATCTGACACACCCTTAATGATTTTGCGCCCTGCGCTTTGGACTTTGCACCTAGATCGTTAAAATAGAGCCCAAAGTCAGTCACAGGAGCAAACAGAATAATTAAGGGCAATCCAAAAGAGTCGTCAAAAGCAGGCAAACGATCAAACACGTCATGGGAAAACAAGGCAAGGAAAACGCTTGGTAAAGGTTACAGGAACAACAAGACTCAGCAATGTCAGTGTGTGTGTGTGTGTGTGTGTGTGTGTGTGCTGTATAAATAGTCCTTGTGTCTTTCACAATACTTCGGCTGTGTGTGTGTAATCAATTGTGATCCGGAACAGAGGTGTGTGTTTGGGGTGCATGACAGTATACAGTATGTAGTCCATGTAATGGCGGATTCGTGGTCCGTTAGCGGTCTGCAGCCGCTAAATTGCTTATATACATAACTACGGCCAATTTAGTTTATCTAATTCATCTATAGTGCATGTGTTTGGACTGTGGGGGAAACCGGTGCACCCGAAGGAAACCCACGCCAACACAGGGAGAACATGCAAACTCCACACAGAAATGCCACCTGACCCAGCTGGGACTCGAACCAGCGACCTTCTTGCTGTGAGGCGACAGTGCCAACCACCGAGCCACCGTGACGTCCTTATTGATTATTATTAATATTGAAAAAAGTTCATATATTTTTTGTGAAAACTGTGATCCATTTTTTATTAGAGATGTTGCTCTCAATTTACAAAGAAGGTTCCATTAGTTAATATTAGTTATATTAGTAATGTATTTACTAACATGGACTCAAAAGGTCAGGATTTATTTTGTAATGATATAAATGCATTTACTGTCAGTTTTGATCAACTCAATGCAGCCTTGCTGAATAAAAGTACAGTATACATTTTTTAAGGGCACCTACTATGCCCCTTTTAAGATGCACACTGTCCTTAGAGTGTGTATGTGACGTTTCAGCAAAAAAATACCACACAAATAAATGACCCTTTTTACTCTTTTTCCTAATCGAGCCAATTTGGTGACTGTCACTTTAAATTTAAATGAGTGGTCTTTTCAAAAGAGGGCGGAGCTTCAAATGCCTATGTGTCAGCATAGTGGCAGACTCAAAAATAAAACTGCCATTCTACGCTAATGAAGAACAGCTGGTCACTAATGGGCGGGGCTTTCCCCCTCTGATGACACGTATAAAGAGGGAATGTCACTCAAAGTGTTTCTGCAGACTTTTTATCAAGTGTGACTATAAAAAATTTAATTAATACATTTGTACTATTAGATGCTGGTTATATTCACACGCTGACACACAACTGTGCTTAAACCCCTTATAAAAAAATAATTGCATAATAGGTCCCCTTTAAGTGTATTTTTATTCTGCATTTTTACCTTGCTGAAATCCACAGTACTGTTTTCACGGCTCACGTCATTCTTGACCTCAATGTTCATTGGCTGAGTCTGAGGTGAAATCGTCTGACCTGCGAACACAGATGCAATCAATTAATACAATGCCAATGCTAACCAGTGTTGCTCTGCTCATGTTCGAAACGCAGCATAAGCATTATGTATTTTCATATTTCAGATGTAGCAGACTGAATGATTGAGGTTTATGGATTTGCGGGAGAGAAATGATTCAAGTGAAGGGTACATATCTGATGTGTTTGAAACTAGTGGCAGCCTCCCGCTCTCCCTCGTGAAGCTAATACCGAAGTAACTGGAACTGCAATTCATCGAAATTCCACTAGGCCTGGCTCCATAATGGAGCACATTTCTATTAACCCCAGTGCTAAAATGGCCAACTTTACAGAAAAAAAGGTGTTTACAGCCTGGTACAACAAAGGATTTTGATGCATATAGCTAATATTACCTTTCACAACAACTGTGAGAGGGTGAATTTTTCATAACTCATCTTTCATTTATATTGAGTTATATTAAGTCTGCATAATTAAGGGCGTGGCTACCTGAGTGACAGCAAGGTCTTGCTGTTCGCCGTCTCGTCACCTCAGCTGATTCCGGCTGATTAGCTGCTGAACTCGGCATACACATCATATTTTTGTGTTGTTTTATGTGGCTTTGCACAGTCAATTGCCTTTTGGGATCATTTCTTACAATTATCAGATACTATAGCATGCTGTGTGCACTTAATTGTGCTCACAAACCATTCAAGTTGCCTCCATTTCCCAGGTGAGTGAAATGATATACTCATATACCATCTCTATAAATGTATTTGTTTTAAGAAAATTTATCATTTATAATGTTCTTTAGACCTGTAACAGAATCTGACAGATTGATTAGCTGTAGGCTCTAGAACAGTCATCTGAAGTGTTGTCATACAGTGTTATGCCTGGATTTCATCAATAGCTTTGCATTTACTATCACAGACTATATTTGAAGTATTTGGAAGTAATTGACGTTTTACTCCTGTAGAAAACTGTCATAAGAACAATGTTTAGTGGCTCAGTGTATACAACAGTGTTTTTTTAAAGGTCTAAACACTTTATTTATATAGTATACAGTCAAGCACATGTGGTCAGAACACAAACAAGTCGCAGGTGATGAAGTATTAAGCGTTTCTCTCAAAGAAAAGCCTGTCTTAGCAAAATGCTAACAGGCATCTGTAGCCTGGCTTATGCTCCACTTCTTTGCCCTTTTTGGTTTACCCTCGATTGGCACGATGACGCGCAAACAAAATGGCAACGCTTGGCCATGCCTACTTGTAGCTTAATTTGCGCTCTTCAGAAACGTATGGGTGACGTCACAGATACTATGCCCATAATTTTTATAGTCTATGGTTTGAACTAGGGCTTCATAATAAATTTGCAAAGTTGAGCTGGATTACAGTTGACCAGGAACTACAGTACTACTGTAATACTGTAGAAAAAAATCCTTGCTCTGTTAAACATCATTCATTCATTCATTTTTCTGCCGTTTTTCCGGGGCTAGGTCGCGGGGGTAGCAGTCTTAGGAGAGAACCCCAGACTTCCCTCTCCCCAGACACTTCCTCCAGCTCCTCCGGGGGGATCCTATGGTGTTCTCAGGCCAACCAGAAGACATATGCTGCATCCCAATTCTCATACTATCCATCCTAAATAGTATGTGAAAATAGAATTTTCCCAAATCATATTATGTCGAAAATAGTATGCCAACGGTTCCCGGATGGTTTACTATTTCCGGTCAATATGTTAAGTGTAGAAGCATCCATACTCTGACCGCTGATATTGCCCACAGTGCATTGCACGTTGGTCGTGAAATTGATTAGAACTACAAACATGGGTGAAAAGTGTAAACAAACTACAAACACGATGGACGCGCGAGACCAATCGTCAAGTAGAGAGACTTCGGTAAAGATGTTTGCATGACTGTTAATAATATCTTGCCCACTGGAAAACATTTAAAGCATGTTTTCTGTGTTATATTTCCTCTGCAACAACAATACTGAACTTATATTAAGGTATGTTTGGACATTAACATCGGAATGCATCAATATACAAAGACCTGAGGAGATTTCTCTGCATGAAAGACTCATGAATGGCAGATTAACCTGCTGCTGCTTCTCCAACAAGGTAGGAAATTAAATACGACAGAAATGTGGGCGATGTGTGGAGGATTGACAGGGCTCATAACTAAGCAACATAACGATTAGTTAATGAGGAAGTAGTGTGTCCCAAAGCTTGCATACTCTTCTGTTACACACTCAAAAGTATGTATTTTTCCTTCACAAACAAGTACATACTTTTAGGGCGTAGTATAAGTATGCGGATTGGGACACAGCAATAGTCTCTCCAGCATGTCCTGGGTCTTCCCCGAGGCCTCCTCCCGGTGGGACATGCCTGGAACACCTCCCTAGGTAGGCGTCCAGGAGGCATCTGAACCCTGCCACTCTTCGAAGGAAACTCATTTCGGCCACTTGTATCCGAGATCTTGTCCTTTCGGTCATGACCCAAATCTTATGACCATAGGTGAGTGTAGGAATGTAGATTGACCGGTAAATCGAAAGCTTTGCCTTTTGGTTCAGCTCCTTCTTTACCACAACGAACCTGTACATCAATCGCATTACTGCTGCCGCTGCACCAATCCGCCTGTCAATCTCACGTTCCATCCTTCCCTCACTCGTGAACAAAACCAAGAGATACTTAAACTCCTCCACCTGGGGTTAAGGACTTTCCTCCAACCTGGAGATGTTAAACATAATTTAAGAAATATTTGAAAAAGAAAACTAAATTCACAGGAAGAGTATTTTTTTTCTTTATAATATCATGCAGCCCTATACCATAGACTGTAAAAGATATGGACAAAGTATCCGTGACGTCACCCATAGGTTTCTGAAGAGCGCAATGAAGCTACAAGTAGGCGTGGCCAAACGTCACCATTTTGTTTGTGCGTCATTGCACCCACCGGAGCTGACCAAATAAATAAATTTATAGTGAATTGAAAAGTGTCAGTTCAGTTTTCAGTGTTTAAGTTCAGTTTAGTTTAGCTCAGTTCAGTGTGGTTTAATAATCACTACTGAGAGTCCAAACACTGAGGAGCAATTCCATCGATGCGCAGCTCTACAGAACCCGAACCATGCAAGCCAGTGGCGACAGCGGCGAGGAAAAAACTTCACCAATTGGCGAAAGTGAAGAATTTAAAAAACCTCGAGAGAATTAGCCGGAATTAGCTGAGGTGACATGACAGCAACAGCGAGACCTTGCTGTCACTCAAGTGGCCACGCCCTTAATTATGCAGACTTAATATAACTTAATATAATTGAAACAAATGAGTTAGAAAAAGAATTCACCCCCTCACAGTTGTCATAAAGGGTAACATTAGCTATATGCACTAAAACCATCTTTTGTACCAGGCTGTAAACGTGTTTATCAGCTGTAAAGTTGGCCAATTTAGCACTGCAGTCAGTGAACATCTAGAGTTCCTGGAGCCAGCCCCCAAAGGCGAGTCGATGAATTGCAGTTTCAGTTACCTCCGTATTGGCTTCACGAGGAAGAGCGGGATGTTGCCGCTTGATTTTAACCATCACATTTAAAGGGACAGTCCACCCTAAAATTTCAATTCTGCCATCATTTACTTATCCTCCACTTGTTCAAAACCCTCAGAATTGTATATAAATGAGTCAATAAATCAGCATGCATCATCTGCTGAAGGAATCAGTTGAGCTGCACTAAAAGCACTACAGCACTAAAGTCTACAGCGTTCAGCACATAAAGCCCACCAGAGCCTGCGGTTAAGAGAGCATCAGATGAACAGATTTGTGTTTATTAGTCATGCTCGCTGCTGTTTTAATGCAGCTTTGGCTCAGCGCTGCATGAATTAGTGTACTAATGACGATCTGAGCGCTGAACGAAGGGGTCTGGTACACCTTATGCGTTAGCGTTAGCTTGTGGGAAGCTGGCAAACTTCCTAAACATAAGCCCTGCATAAAGGTGATGAATATTCAGAGTAGCCTTCGCCCTCCTTGGGGTACAATATGCCATTATCTCTGCAAAATAATACACCTTATCTACTGGTATAAACGGTTTAATACTAAGAGTCAACCCACAAATATGAAAGAAACTGTTTTGAATGCAGTTCATGACTTGTATTTAAGTTTTGTATGCTCTCTTGAATGTTTAGTTGAGGTAAAGTGTATTTACAAAGTGTGATGTGCTGAAAAAAATCTTACTGGAACAAAAAAATAAGCTAATACAATATTGACCTGTTTGTTTATCATGTGGTTAATAACTTTTAAATAAATAAAACTAAAAATAACCTTTGATAACGATCATATTAACCTATTCATTCATTTATTCATTCATTTTCTTTTCAGCTTAGTCCCTTATTGATCAGTGGTCGCCACAACGGAATGAGCCGCCAACTACTCCAGGATATGTTTTACACAGAGGATGCCCTTCCAGCTACAAGCCATCACTGGGAAACAACAATACACTCTCACATTCACACACACACACACACACACACACACACACACACACACACACACACACTATGGTCAGTTTAGCTTATTCAATTCACCTATAGACCAATTACCAACCTACATCACACATGACGTCACACGGGTCCCGGTTGCAAAAACAGACCGGCTGCAATAACGAACATGACGTGTTTTGCGGTAGGATGCCAAATTCGTCCAAAAATAGAAAACTTAACTTTTACCGTACACCACACTGCTTTCAATGCCAACTGCAGACGTCTTTGGCTAAAAGGGAGCTGAATGAAGTGACGACCTAATTAGAAATGCTCAACAATTCTCATGTTATAGCAGGTAAGTTCAGGCTATGCTGAATCATACACATTACTTGTTTTTGATTGCAGCAATGATTTCGGCAAAACACTTACATAGAGTATGGTGAATTAAACTGTGGACACTGAATGCTGAGAATGGAACGTGAAAGTGTAACTTATTAAAGTTGGTTTAATTTTTCACACATTCATCCAGTGACAACTTGTGACAGCTCCCTATATTGTTTACCACGGCACTTTGAGTATTCGCTCTGAAATAACCTGCAAGTGTGACTTGAAAACAACATTAGCACTGTTTATTTGACTGTGAACAGTATTGTACTTTGATAGTCATTGGCTGCTAATATGATTTCACTATTTAGAGTTAGCAAATAATATGTTTATGAAATTATATTATTAAGGAGAAAGTCTGAATGTGCGAATATAAAACCAACTTTACCTTTATGTGTAAGTTCACATACCCTGGGCCTGCCGTACAGGTGTAGTTCGCTGTCAGAATGCAGTTTTGCTGTTGATGATAGGCCTTGTATAATGTTAGCTCTGTCTTTTTTTCCTTGTCTTTGGCTCGGCAGAACCTCGTTTTTAGCACTACATAGTTTGAATCTGGTAATCAGGGAACATTATTTCTTGCACATCACCACACAGAACACAATTGTTGGCATCCAAACACTTGTAGGCCTTTAACTTCTCTTGTAAAATCCCTTGGAGCTTCAATGACATTGTATATTTGGGGCTGGATGCTTGGTCATTTCGTCTTATCCAATATCAATTGGAAGGGTGCTATCGCAAATGGACCTGTCAGACGAACTCCGCTCACTTTAACGTTAATTTAGCCAAATCACTGTGCTTATCACTGGGTGACAAGCTGTTATAATACGCTGAAAGCATTATGTAAAACATATATATATATAATATGTAATCAAAATATCTTATTTCTAAGACAACAACAAACTCTGTACTGCATTTGATGTCATTCCCTCACTGTAAATGCTAGCGCACCCGTTTTTTTTCTTCCACCTCCCTGCGCGCGCATCCTGAATGTTTACAAACATGGTAATTGGTCTATAGCGCATGTGTGAACTGTAAGGGAAACCGGAGCACTCAGAGGAAACCCACGTCAACACGGGGAGAACATGCAAACTCCACACAGAAATGCCAACTGACCCAGCCAGGACTCAAACCAGTGACCTTCTAGCTGTGAGGTGACAGTGCTAACCACTGAGCCACTGTGCTGCCAAAAATTAACCTATTATTTAAGTAAAAATAACCAATTATTGGGTAGGAAAAACGACTTATTTGTGGGGTTAAAATTAATTAATCAATAACCCAACTACTTGGGTTAATTTAACCCCTAATGTGTTCTGTCCTATATTCACCAAGCAGTTGGGTTAAAAAACAACCCAATTTGGGTAGTTTTTAACCCTGTGTTTTTTAGAGTGTACACTAAAGATTTAAATCATAACAGCAAATGTTTACAGTATACGTTAACTTATTTCAATAAGTTAATCACAGTGTAACATGCTGTAAAATTTACAGTATTACTGGCAATTTTGGTTAACAGTTATAATTGTGCTGTAAAACTACAGCATGAAAGGGCGGCACAGTGGCTTAGTGGTTAGCACTGTAGCCACATAGTAAAAAGGTCGCTGGGCCAGTTGGCATTTCCTGTGTGGAGTTTGGATTAAATGTGGATTCATTATTTTTGGATTCAACGTTGGATTCATTTTTAAATCCTCGCACATTATATATATATATATATATAT
>CAIGQZ010032409.1:3947333-3958119 GCA_903798205.1 Danio tinwini
CACCAGTTAAAGACTCACTGATTCAAATGATCTGGCCAGAGTGAGTCACCAGTTAAAGACTCACTGATTCAAACAGCAAAACCTTCTGTAAATTCTGAATAAAGGTTATAGAGTACCGTTTTTGTCCAAGCAGTTGGACTCTGACTGCTTCTTGCCGATGTCAGCAAAGGAGCGGACGATGGGGATCCGATTGGCCAGTTTCTTCTGGTTCTGATGATGGTGCTGCTTCAGAAGAGCCTCTTTCACCTTCTTCCTGACATCGTCTTCAAGATGACCAGCCACCTCCTGCTGGTCCAGTATCATATCTAAAACATCCAATACACAACAGTACAAAAAGAAAATATATTTATTTTTTGTAGAACATACATTATATGCAACATAACATTTACATATTTAAATGTAACACATTTTATATTAGTTTATATAACATATTAAATAGTAGCATGGATGTAAAAATTGCAGCAATACAAAATAAAATAAATAAGAAAATGAAAAAATCAAATATACATTTTATTTTTAAGAATTTATAATAAATATGTATCTTTTTACACTTTATTTATATTATTGGTAACTTTACAATAAGGTTGTATAAGTTAATAGTTCATGTGTTTACTAACATGAACAAACAATTTGAAACAGTTTAGTAAATACATTAAATAATAATGAAACCTTATTGTGAAGTGTGACCATATTATTCACAGTTATATACACTTTTATATTTAAAAATATCTATTTTTAAATCTTACAATGTTTATAAATACAGGAATTTTATAGCCAAAATATGAAATATTCACATTCATACAACAGTTCTTTCTGGTTCTCGAATCTGATTGGCTGATAGCTGTGTGATATTCTAGGCTGATCTCACGAGAAAACGTAAGTATTTTACGTTTTGTCAGTTTAGTGGCTAATTCATACGAATTCGTACGAGTTGAGTCGTAAGAAAATGTACAATTAAAAAAGGAGGCGTGGCACCCAACCCCGCCTATAAACCCAACCATCATTGGGTGATGAGCAAACGCCTACAAACCCAACCGTCATTGGGTGATGAGCAAATCGTACTAAATGGTATGAATTAGATCATACAAATTCATACGAATTAGCCACTAAATCAAAAAGTTATGTATTGCCTTGAGATTGCATTGGATATTCTGTGACACCACTAGTACAGCCTCTTTACCCTTGTGTATTACTCCGCCCACATGAGTGGCAAGCAGAGGATTACAGTTTGACAAATATTGCAGCTGTTGGACAACAATGTACTTGAGGCTTTTTTAGTCAAGAATGTAGTTGTTTAGATTGCAACTATGCAGTTTATTTATAAAGATAGTGCCTATTTTAAACATTTAAAATATTGGAGCAGAGCAAAGATGGTTGAGGTCAGGGCTGGACTGGGGCAAAAAAAAAAAATAATAATTCGGCCCTGGCATTTTGGGCCAGAGCGTCCCACTACATACAATCAAAATGCTACCCATCTGTGCGTGTCCAATTTGTTTATCAACTCCTATTTTATAAAAACACAAAAGCCATATATATGAAAAAAAAAATACAGACATTAATCTCAATTAAATTTCTGTATGCTGTCCATAAAGATTTTTAATGGTTCTAAAAATACACTATTCATTCATTAATTCATTTATTTTCCTTCGGCTTAGTCCCTTATTCACCAGGGATTGCCACAGCGGAATGAACCGCCAACTATTCCAGCATGTGTTTTATGTAGCAGATGCCCTTCCAGCCATAACCCAGTATCAGAAAACACCCATACACACTCATTCACACACACACACACTCATACACTACAGCCAATTTAGCTTATTCAATGCACTATTCACTCAGCCTATATTAAATAATAAACATAACAAAAGCTGTCTGCTGACGCATGGGTAAATCTTCAAAGGAATCAGTGTACTTTATAACCTTATTCAGCTCATCCTGCTTGCTGTTTCACTATGTTAACAATGAAAACATAATATAAGGACATTTATTTCATTTTGATATTATGATTAACAGACACCAAACGGCCTCGTGTAGCTACATATTTATATGAGCATCATCTTCACTGTATGCATATTTATAACAAAACTGGGCCTATAACATAACTGCCTCCTTTCATTTTCATTGAAAAATACGAACTTTACCCCGTCTCTTTTGCTGAAAATCTGTTTTAATAATCAATAATGGCCATTATAAAAGTATAACGTACAATAAATTTAAAGGCAAGCAATCAGTCAATGTGCAGAATCAGTGTACGTGGTTACATAAATGAATATATTCACTTATCTTTGCACTCAGCCAAAACACAGTTACCTGAGAACAAGTAATTCAAAAGACAGAAGAGTCGTTAGATAGAGAAAACAAGATTAATTCAATATCATGTTTAACAACTATAGTGAGATGAGATCTAGCAGTAGATCTTTGATGAACTGTCCCACATGTACTATACTCTCACCTGGGGTTTTATAGGGATGGCTGACGTGAAACTGACGTTTCAGCACAGTGTCGAGATCCTGAAGCACAAGTGTTTTAAAACACTGCACCGAAGCATGGTCCGAAACACCCAGGTCACGTGACTAAAGTGTTTCGAAACACTTGGTCATGTGACTAAAGCGATTCAAAGCATCGATCAGCTCAGAAGCGTTTCGAGACCTGGCAAATGCGCATTTGACTGACAGGGTCTGACAATTCTTCTGTCTTCTGGACTGTGTGTGTGCATGTTGTTACTGAGCGTCAAATTACTTTTGGGTTCGAATCCCGACTTGTACAAATACTCCCAAATCACGATTTTATGTATTTTAATCGTGTTACTGTTTTATGCTGTAGTCTAGATAGGATACAGCTGCTGATACGCCATCAATACAGCATCGTTTTTGTAACACTGTAAAACAATAATTCATTTTTACAGTACTCTGATGGTTGGGTTTAGGTTTTGGGTAGACATAAATAAAATACAATAAATGGGAAATTTAATGAATAATATAAATAATTCTTGTTAACTTCTGGCCACAACCGTGTCTGATCTAGCAACAACCCTGTTTTTTTGACCAAAACAAAACATATTTATTCAGAAAGTGTTTATTCGGATGTCAGACCAATGTTGAAACAAAACGATACAAGAACAGAGCAACTCAAACTGATATTAAAGCATTCAAAAGAGCTGTCTCAGCCTGGATTCGAACCCAGTATACCGACATGGCAATCAGGAACCCTAACCGCTCCACTAAACCACTTGTAGGTTGAATTTACAAAGTGGAGTTTAATACCTCAATTTGCTCAACTGTTCTTTGCTGACGCTGTTCCAGTGCAATACATAAAAAATGACCACTAGGTGTCGCCGTAGAGTGGGGTTTCGAAACGTTTCGAAGCTTCGACACATTTGCTTCGACTGTTTCAGTGTTTCACAAAGCCTCACTTTGCCCACCACTAGGGTTTTATGCTCAAATTACCCGCTGGCCTAGCGGCTCATAGTTGCAGCTCATGACAGAGTGTGTGTGTGTGTGTGTGTGTGTGTGGGGTCACGTGATGTGCGTTTTTAGCCGTGTAGTATGGACGGAGAACTTTACAGAACCGCTAAATGAAACGCCAGTGTGTTTCCTGCAATCTCTCTGCTCCTCTCTTCAGGTGTGGTGAGAAATCGGGTCCCCCCCTGCAATCGAGTCCGCTTAGGACCCCAATGGGTCGTCTGCATTGAATGCCTGATCAAAAGTGCTTTTTATAGTCTATTCTCAGTTTTGAGATTTTAACAAGACTTATCATATTAGTAACATTATTATCGGTAAGTACACGTTAAAGACATGCATAGTTAAAATAATACAATTTTGATGTTTTTTTTTATGTATTTATATGTAACATTATATATTTACATAAGAAGTGGTAGCAAGTTGTAGTCTATATCAAATAAAAGCTCCAAAGACAAATTCTCCATGCCACAACACATGCCTTTACTTATAAGAAATACATTATTTAAAACAGTTTTATGTCATTATACCGCTCTTTTAAATTACATACATTTAAATGAGATTTCACTGCATATATATATATATATATATATATATATATATATATATATATATATATTAATAAGGCGCTACAAACTATACCTAATACAAGTCAAATGTCAGGGGGGACTCGATTTCTCATGACACCGTTTCTCCTCCATCTGACTCTCGACTATTTTGACAAATACACACCAACATTGCACGCTCACACAGAGCCCAGAATAGGAGTTTGTGATTGGGCCAGCCCAATGTCAATAAAGAAAATAACCAATGGGCTGCAGATTATGTCACATGGGCCGGTCTGTCCGAAAAGCAGCATTTTACTTTCAGAGTTTCACAGATCACAGCATCGTCAATTAATTAGGCAGAAAAAACGACAGGCTGCTAAGCGTTTTATGGGCTGATCAGATCATAAGACGATGATCAGCCAGGCCCAAAAAGTACGTCGGCCCAGCGGGAAACTGCCCGGTCTGCCATATGGCCAGTCCGCCTCTGCTTTCTACTATGAATTCTTAAAGAAATAGTCTATTTTATTTAGCCTCGTTTACTGAGAAATCAGCATTGTTGACTTTCTTTGTAGGCATAAAATCACAAAACAGCAATGAAAGTAAATAGATTTTTTACAACTTTTAAGCTTCAAAATTAGTGAATATGGTCTTTTTTTATTTTAATATACACATACAAACTCATTTCATTTATTTTTCTTACAATTCTGAGTTTAGATCTTGCAGCTATATGCTTGTTTTTTCTTCCACCAAAGATATATACAGTTGAAGTCAGAATTATTTGCCCCCCTATTTGTTTTTTCCCCTATTCTGTTTAACTGAGAGCAGATTTTTCCAACACATTTCTAAACATAATAGTTTTAATAACTAATTTCTAATAACTGATTTATTTTGTCTTTGTCATGATGACAGTGAATAATATTTGACTAGATATTTTTCAAGACACTTCTATACAGCTTAAAGTGACATTTAAAGGCTTAACTAGGTTAATTAGGTTAACTAGGCAGGTTAGGGTAATTTGGCAAGTTATTATATAACAATGGTTTGTTTTGTAGACAATCTGAAAAAATAACTTAAAGGGGCTATTAATTTTCACCTTAAAATGGTTCATAACAAATTTAAAACTCTGAAATATTTGGGAAACATTTAAAAAAGAAAAAGAAAAGGGGGGCTAATAATTCTGACTTCAACTGTGTATATATATATATAAGAAATAAAAATGTTTAGAATATTAACAATAAATAATATATTTAGCAATATTTATTCATATGGAGTTTTAGGAACAACAAATAATAACTTGACTGCTAGTTGATTGTTTGGTATCAGAAGTGGCGTATATGAAAGACAAAGGCCTCTAGATTACACTTATTTTACCAAAAAAATATATATGATCATGCCTTGATTTTTAATGATTTAATTAGGACAGTAAGGTCTGACTTTACTTAGACAAAAGTCTTGTCACTCAACAGAAATAATGTCCAGTATAGAATATAAAAAGTCAAGCCGCAGTGGAAACAGAATGAATATTGCAATTTGTGTCTGACTCCATCATGAGCTTGGAGGACTGCATCCATACATCTCTGAATGACTCAAATCACTTATTAATAAAGTCATCTGGAATGGCAAAAAAAAAACGTTCTTGCAGGACTCTCAGAGTTCATCAAGATTCTTTGGATTCGTCTTCAACGCCTCCATCTTACCTTAGACATGCTCAATAAAGTTTATGTCTGGTGACTGGGCTGGCCAATCCTGGAGCACCTTGATCTTTGCTTTCAGGAACTTTGATGTGGAGGCTGAAGGATGAGAAGGAACGCTATCCTGCTGAAGAATTTGCCCTCTCCTGTGGTTTGTAATGTAATGAGCAGCACAAATGTCTTGATACCTCAGGCTGTTGATGTTGCCATCCACTCTGCAGATCTCTCACACGCCCCCATACTGAATGTAACTCCAAACCATGATTTTTCCTTCACCAAACATGACTGATTTCTGTGAGAATCTTGGGTCCATGTGGGCTCCGGTAGGTTTTCTGCAGTATTTGTGATGATTGTAATGCAGTTCAACAGATAATTCATGGGAAAAATCCATCTTCTGCCACTTTTCCAAATTAGAAGTCAAGTTTTTATTTGTTGCTCTTACAACTGGGATCGATGACCAGACTTTTGTCTGGTAGTGGATAAGCTTAGATCTTTTGAGAAAAAAGAAATCTTCCGACATGGTATATATATTATACAGTGTAACATGTATAGTGTAACATGTGTTCATGTATGGCAGTATCATATATACATATGGCCAATCACAATTCAGCATGCAAATTGTATGATGACATCATCATAGCTGTCTAGAAAACAAATGCGTGTGAATCAGTTGGGCATGAATTAATTACAGCAGTTTAACACTTACACTAAGCAGAATGTTTGAGGAATAACGCCGCGAGTCTTGCTGTCAGCTTAATGAAGTGTGTGTCGTTTCTGTCTGTGTGTTTGATAAAAACAGGAGAAGAGAAAGATCCCTGCGGTGCCTAATGGAGAGCTGGCAGAGACAGAGGAACATGGTGGACACGGAGGCCCTGAGCTGCAGCGCACCGGGAGGTCAGTCTGGAGTGTGTCTGTGTGTGTTTGTGTGTGAGAGTGAGATTTATCACAATCACATGTGAAAAACATTGTGTGAAATCTGGTTCCTTAATAAGATCATTTAAATATTTTATAATATCTTCTTTTATTTTGGGATGTTTTTTTTTTTTTCGGACTCATCTTGTGTTATTATATTTCCAACCAGAACAGCTTGCTTTCTACCATCAAGTCTTTTTTTAGCTTCATGCGTTGACTATTCGGTTTTCTTTCTGTCATTAACACAAACGCACAAACACAATACACACTCACTCATTCACTATCCTTCGGTTTATTAAGTAAATAAGGTAAAATAATTGTTTTTAAAAGAGGAACATGGTAGATGGGGCCTCATGGTTGCACAGTGGGTAGCACGATCACCTCACAGCAAGAAGGTCACTGGTTCGAGCCCCGGCTGGGCTAGTTGGCATTTCTGTATGGAGTTTGCATGTTCTCCCAGTGTCGGCGTGGGTTTCTTCCGGGTGCTCCGATTTCCCCAGGGCCGGATTAACCAATGGGCATTATGGGCACAGGCCCAAGGGCCCGTGCGCACTTGGGCCCTCTGGCAGGGGGGAAAAATGCTGATTTTTAAGTGTCTATTTAAGCTAAGTGCAAATAGCGCACCTCATTGGAAAAAGTTATGAGTGATTCACGCCAGGCACCGTTTGATTAACAGAGTCAACATAAGTAAAGAGCACAATTGACAGCAGTGTGAGTGGCGTAGCTCGTAAAGTGCATGGCAACATGTTTTGAAGCAATCGATCATGAACCCGCTTCGAATCCAGCGTCTGATAAACTCATTCTTCTTTTTTTTTCCCCCAACTACATATCAGATTTTGCCTACTTTTCATCACGAGGAAGACAACAATTATTAATAAGTGTGTGTATTATGGAGGACCAAATCATATACATTATACGTTTATAGAAGTTATACATTAAAGGTGCTGTATGTAAGTTTCTGACTCTTCTAAAAAAATACCATAATATGTGTGCAGATATTTAAGAAACAACCCAAGTTTAACTGAAAAACAATGCTGAAGTCAGATATTCTGCTTTGAAAATGGTTTTCCCTGTGCTGGAACGCTGTCTTTGTTTAGGTAAATTTAACCTGCACAATGCCAGTTTAGCCAATTATAATTCAGCACTCCGGGTTGCCTTGTTGGAAAACAGCATATTTCATTCATTCATTATGATATATATAGCAAATAATATAAATATTACTAACGTAAACATTAGGTGAGCAGGTTACATTGTAACCGTGTGTCCTAACAACACGCTTTGTGACGATATACGCAGTGATGAGCAGTTTGGCTGTTTGCACCAGACGAAACACGACAGAAATTTAAATACAGCCATTCAGAAGCACAGAATATGCACTCACTTATTAAACGGTAAGGTTTAGAATCTATTTAATACATGCTAACCCTCTTTAACATCATTAAATGTAGATGCTGAATCACTCATATGTGTTTAGTTCTAAAGATCAATTTCAAACGATTTATTGTATTTTCAAGATCTGAGGTGAACTATCTGCTTTCAGTAAATGTCAATAAATGACATGTAAAATGGCATTCAAACTCGCATTGGACACAAGGTTTACCTGAGGTGATCACTGTCATAGGTTTCACATGTTCAGCTGTGAGAAATAGAAGCCGTTTCTAATATATCAATTCAAGGTGTTGGTTAGAACAAAAACTAATTTTAATATGGAGAATAATCCCTCTATTGTGTGTCGTTGCTTTTATTTAGAACACAGTGTAAATCACTCGCTCCTGTACTCAATCTGGCAACCTGCACTTGCGTTTATTTTGATCTAGGAGTGCAATACCTAGTTCAACCACTGGGTGTCAAACTTACATACTGCACCTTTAAAAATACCCTTAAATATAAATTGTACGTACTGCTTCAGTGAACTTAAACAAGTATATTAAAACCCTCTGAATTCTTAATCCGGCTGGAAGGGCATCCGCTGCGTAAAACATATGCTGGATAAGTTGGCAGTTCATTCCGCTGTGGCGGCCCCTGATTAATAAAGGGACTAAGCCGAAAAGAAAATGAATGAATGAATAAACACAATGAATATTTTTGTTTATATATATAATATGTTTTTTATATACTATTTCTATTGTGTTTCAGAAGTATAGATGCTTTTTTCTGCCATACAATTGACAACAACAACAAAGAAATGTCACTGGTATCTCACAATGCTGAGGGTATATTTCAAAATTCAGACTTGCATTTCCTGATATGCCAGAACATATCAGGAGGAAATGCCTGAGGAAAAACAGTCAAATCCAAAGTTATTTAGACACCTTCATCAATTGTCACATTATCGTGGTTTATTTGCTGACTGATTCTAGAATTTGGGGTACATTTTAAGCATTTATATTTTACTCAAATATTTTCCTTTAACTGGAATGATATACAACAAATTTATAATTTGCAATAAGCTGAATCAATTATTACTGTTATTTAATGCAAAATGTGTACAGTGATAGGGAACATTCACTGTAAAAAAAAACTGCAGGGTTCAACACAATTCCTTCATGTTGTCGAATTCACTTTGAATGGGTGATGTCATTGCAATGTGGATCCGTCGGCGCCACTTCAGTGGCGTTACTCGCTGCAGAAGTTGGGACTTTCTCAACTTTTCAAGCGCCAACGGAAGCGTCAGCCAATCAGATCGCTGTATGCAAATGCACCAGCTCAGACAGTAGCCGATTGCTGACTAATTTCATTGATTGACGCTGCTATGACAATTGTGTCAGCCCCAACTTCAGACACGCCCTCTGTCAAGGTGTGTGGCATATCAGAATAGTGTGTGTGTGTGTGTGTGTGTGTGTGTTTTAGAAATATAGAAGCTATAAAAATACAATTATTATAATTTTTTTTATTGTGACTTGTATCTCCCAATTCTGAGTGAAAAGTCAGGCTTTGTTTTCCTGACATGCCAGAATTGTGTACATTGTAAGATAAAAAGTGGATTAAAATGTATTTATTAAATTTAAAGGTATTTATTAATTGTATTTTATTTATTCATTAAATGAATAAATAAATTGTAGGAATAAATTCAGAATTGTGAAATTATATTCTTCCCACCTCCAAAAAAAATAAAAATAAATAAAAACAACTCTAATTGTAAAGAAAGCAGCCATAATTGTTAGATTGTTAATTATTATTTTATGTATTTTCTTTTCGGCTTAGTCCTTTTTTATCAATCCTGGGTCGCCACAGCGGAATGAACCGCCAACTTATCCAGCACATGTTTTATCCAGCTGCAACACATCACTGGGAAACATCCATACACATTCATTCACACTCACGAACAATTTAGCTTACCTAATTCACCTGTACTGCATGTGTTTGGACTGTGGGGGAAACCGGAGCACCCTGAGGAATGCAGGGAGAACATGCAAACTCCACACAGAAATGCCAACTGACCCAGCCGAGGCTCGTACCAGCGACCTTCTTGCTGTGAGGCGACAGCACTACCTACTGTGCCACTGCATCCCCTATATATATATATATATATATATATTTGTTTTTAATTGCATCAAGCAAATAAATTAAATGATACAGAAAATCAACACACCGTGCGATGCAAAAGTTGTTTAAGCAGAAAGAAATATTAATCAGGGCTGGTCAGATTTGATCGGAGCATTTGGGAGAAAAGAGCCATCTGAGAACAGAAGGGGATTATTGTTGTGAGAAGAGAGAAAGTCACTCAAAGTTGTGAAAACTGTCACTCAACAGGAAGAGTGTGACCAAATGTCAAAGATGGCGTGCGTCCAGTTCACTGGAGAGTTGAAAACCTGGTCCTCAGTGGCACGGCTCGCGGTTACTTTGTAGTACAGAATGCAATATAATCTGCATTATTATTACATGCCCTTTAGCTGATGAGCCATGCGACCTTTTACAATCATTTGGCTTCTAAGAGGAACAATGGATTTCTGTGAGGTTGCAAAGTTTAGGAGACTTAATGGAATGTGGAGGAGATGTTTTTAAATATCAGCTTTTTCATGCAATTGCACATTGAGGTTTCAGCTCACAAATATGACTTTTTGATGAGAAATTCTGAGTTTGCATTTTAAAAATATGACTTGTTATTAAGAATTATGAGTTTGCGTCTTACAAATATGATTTTTATTAGGAATTCTGAGTTTTAATTTGACAAAAA
>CAIGQZ010032409.1:3995802-4008314 GCA_903798205.1 Danio tinwini
ATATATATATATATACATATATGTATATAATACTAAAATACAAAACAAAAAAACGTACATATTTACTTTTATTTATAATTTGTATTAGATACAAACATTTAATTTATAAATATACTGTAAATATTTTCTCAGATAAATTCATGTATGTGTGTCTATATATATAATTACTATGTAATACATTTTTTTTATTACATATGCACAACAACTTTACATATAACGGGTTTTCCAACACTGTAAAGAATTGCAGGGTTCCACACAATTCATTCATGTTGTCCAAACACAAACTTTGTTAATGTAACAAATTAAGTGAATTGAACATAAAACAATTAAGTTTCCCAAAAGAAATCTCCAAAATTGTGTTGTTTCAGCTCATTTTTGAGTAAAGACTGTGGGTACCCTGATTCTCCAAAAAAATTGATCAATTAAAAATAAGAAATATCATGTTTTAGATGTTTTAACTCATTTTAATCCTTGTTTTGCATTTGTGTAAATAATGTTGAGGAGTCTTTTGCTGTTTAAGTTCAAATTCAAGTTTATTTGTCACACAGTTGTACACAGTACGATATGCAGTGAAATGCTTACACAACCTCTCATAACCTTTAAAATAATGACAACAATAAGAATAATAATTATAATAATAATATTAATAATAAAAACAGTTCAATTAATAATAATAATAATAATAACCATCCACCTATTTTTACGAGCATTTTGGATATCATTTGGATATTATATTGCATATAAAAAAATGGTTGATGGAAACGCCATGATGCGCATAAATTTTGAAAATGCGCATAAAAAACATGGGCATAACTGAGTAGAATAAACTTTTTATCCAATAAGAAAAGATGAGCATAAACTACGATGGAAACACTTTTACCGCACAAATTCCAGTGCTCGCATTAAAAAAAGGTCATGTGATTTTGTTATAAGAGATCATGTGATTATAAACAAACCAGCGGGCTGAGCACATTATAATCCATCTGAAATGTAGTTTTGGTCATTTTAAAACCCTTAACTGTTTCAGTATTAGTGTTATTATACAGTATTATTAATGACCTCCAGAATCAAGAGCATCTGTGCTTAGCGTCTCACGCCTCCAAACACTGCCGCGCATTTACTGTGTATCAGGATAACCTTCTGAGGCGCAAGTCATTTATTAGTTGAAGAAAAGATTGACGCAGCTTCTCCTACTGCAGCAAATTCTGTTTGTACTGTTGACATTTGGCGCCAGTTAATCAGGAAGTGACAATTTTGTTTTCTTTGACTCGTTGGATGGAAACGCAGCTTTATTCGCACGTCTGTTATGCGATAATACAGTATTGCGCATAAAGTTAATTCGCATTTTTGGATGGAAACATAGCTAGTGAGAATCTAAATTGGGAGAAATAGAAGTTATGCAACAGAAAGAAAAATCTAATATAAACTATTTAATGTCAAGGGTTGAGGTTGGGAAAAGAAGCGAGGACTCAAATGTTATACAAAATGGGTATTTGTTAATTATAAAAATAAAACAAAAGACAACAAAAACAAACCAGACAGGGGAAAACAGTAACCGAAACAAGACTAGACTGGGCTGGCAGGGAAGAGCAGGGCTGGACAATGCTGTACATGACAGGACAAGACGATAAATGACGACGAACTGACACAGAGCAGCAGACATGAGGAGACTATAAAGGAGAAATAATTAATTAATAGACAGGTGAACAGGATTAACTAGGGTGGGACTAGATAATAGACAGGAGAGCACATGACACAAAGAAACAACACAAGGCATGTGCTCATGTAAAACTAGACTTAAACACACAGCCAATGAGAGAACTCATTAACCGTGTGGTCACATGAAACAACACTAAAGCATGCACAACAATGTAAACACGTGCTTTGACAACACCAACACAAACAGAATGCAAGACACGAGTACACGATAAATGAAAACACTTATTGTGCAGTCACATGTGGCATGCATGTTTCCGATCCCAAAGCTAACCAAAACCAACTAGACTGGAGCGCTGAGAACAAAAACACCATGCCGCAAACAACACAACAAACACACTGGGAAGACAGCGCGCATCCTGAGCACGGCCAAAACGGCGCTAATACAAAGATGAAGACAGACAATGACAGGAAGTGAACTTGAGCTGAGCACAACATTTAAAACTAGTGTCTGGACTCTGCCACCAAAATAAGAATTAACAAAACCGAAGACTTTCAATATAGAGTATGTAGTTGTAGAAACATAAAAGTGTTTCTAACCAGTATGCCTGGTGCGTAAGAGTGGAAGGAGTGTATCCTTTGTTTAACCATTGCTCTGACATATTTGCTTCTGTTTTTTCTCATGATCTTAGTTTTTCGATCGCTTGAGATTGTTCGGGATGCCGGCTAAACACCAGCCAGACTTCATTTACCTGAGACACGTTCCACTGCGAAAGGTTCACCTGTTCACCATCGTCCAGCTCAGCTGTCTGGTTCTCCTGTGGGTCATCAAAACTTCCAGAGCCGCCATCGTCTTTCCCATGATGGTATACATCTGACATACTATTATAATGTTTAATTACAATGCTGTTTTTCATATATGTAAGACAGGGAGAGTAAACCCATTATATGTACAGTTGAAGTCAGAATTATTAGCCCCCTGTATATTTTTTCCCCAATTTCTATTTAACGGAGAGAAAATTTTTTTAGCACATTTCTAAACATAATAGTTTTAATAATTCATTGCTAATAACTCAATAATCTGATAGTATTTGACTAGATATTTTTCAGGACACTTCTATACAGCTTAATACACTTCTATACAAAAAAGTAGGGTGGGGCTTGATTTTGTCTTTGGAGAATTGATTTTATAGTTGTGGTTGGCTATTGGTTCATATATACTGTTAATACACTCACCGGCCACTTTATTAGGTACACCTTACGTGTACCAGGTTGGACCCCCTTTTGCCTTCAGAACTGCCTTAATCCCTTGTGGCATAGATTCAACAAGGTACTGGAAATATTCCTCAGAGATTTTGCTCAATATTGACATGATAGCATCACGCAGTTGCTGCAGATTTGTTGGCTGCACATCCATGATGCCAATCTCTCGTTCCACCACATCCCAAAGGTGCTCTATTGGATTGAGATCTGGTGACATTGAGGCCTTTTGAGTACAGCGAACTCATTGTCATGTTCAAGAAACCAGTCTGAGATGACTCTCACTTTATGACACGGTGCATTATCCTGCTGGAAGTAACCATCAGAAGATGGGTACACTGTGGTGGGAAAGTGATGGACATGGTCAGCAACAATACTCAGGTAGGCTGTGGCATTGACATGATGCTCAATTGGTACTAATGGGCCCAAAGTGTGTCAAGGAATTATCCCCCACACCATTACACCTCCACCACCAGCCAGAATTGTGGATACAAGGCAGGATGGATCCATGCGTTCAGGTTGTTGACACTAAATTCTGACCCTACCGAATGTCGCAGCAGAAATTGAGACTCATCAGACCAGGCAACGTTTTTCCAATCTTCTATTGTTCAATTTTGGGTGAGCCTGTGTGAATTGTAGCCTCAGTTTCCTGTTCTTAGCTGACAGGAGTGGCACCCGGTGTGGTCTTCTGCTGCTGTAGCCCATCTGGCTCAAGGTTGGACGTGTTGTGCGTTCAGAGATGCCCTTCTGCATACCTCAGTTGTAACAAGTGGTTATTTGAGTTACTGTTGCCTTTCCTCTGGCATCAACAAGGCATTTGCACCCACAGAACTGCCGTCATTCTCTGTAAACCCTAGAGATGGTTATGCGTGAAAATCCCAGTAGATCAGCAGTTTCTGAAATACTCAGACCAGCCTGTCTGGCACCAATAACCATTTCACATTCAAAGTATATTGTATATATTCCTAGTAATAGGTTGCAGCCGGAAGGGCATCTGCTGCATAAAACATATGGCAGAATGGAATAGTTGGCGGTTTATCCTACTGTGAAAACCCCTGATAAATAAGGGACTAAGCTGAAAGAAAATGAATGAATAAATATAAAAAAGAGAAGAATAAAATGAATAAAAATTTAAGTATTTATAACAAATCAACAAGAAGCAAGAATCAATCCTAATGATACATAAGAAACACATCGATAATAGCAAATATTTTGAAACTGCAGTAAGATATTTATATTTAGACACAAAACTAATCAGAAGGTTTGAAACATGTAGTCAGTCAAGCACACAAAGTGATTGTCTGCAAGTGTCTGAAAGCGTTTCTTAATTGTTTCCACTTTTGTTAGTGTGGTAATATGTGATAATTGAATTAGTGATCTGCTCGGCAGGTGCTGGCGCTGGTGTTTATTAGGAAGCTGCTGGATTTCATCTTCACCAAGCGAGAGCTCAGCTGGCTGGATGACCTGATGCCTGAGAGCAAAAAGAAGAAGCTGGAGGATGCCGAGCGAGAGGTCAGATTCAGTCATTCCTCAAACACAACATCCACTAATACTGACTCACACACACGTCTTTTAGATGCAGGCAGCAATTTACGAGATCTGATCGGAAAGGAAAGAGCAAACAAAATGCACAGACATTAAAATGACTATATATAGATGAAAGACCACTAATCTTCTAAAATACATATTCAATTCAATCCATGTTTGTATGAATTGTGTCAAAGCGGCTTGTGTTTTTTCATAACACTTTACAATAAGGTTGTATTGGTTAATGTTAGTTAATAGGGGTGTGAACCTACCAGTGGTGGAAAGAGTACTGAAAAATCATACTCAAGTAAAAGTAAAATTACTTGCCTAAAAATGTAGTGCAAGTAGAGTAAATGTATCTGTTGTGAATAATACTCAAAGTTTGAGTAAAAAGTAGCCCTTTTATAAAAGTACTCAAGAGTAGTGAGTATTATGCCGTCAAAATCTGATGTGTTTAAATGTAATGTGTGCATCTGTGTGTAAACGTAACATTCTGTAGTGTATGTAGTTATTGCCCAGCAGGCACACAACATCATAAGACGTTAGTATTAGGTTAGATTTAGGTTGTAATGTCAGGTGACCAAAATTAATTGTCAAGCCAGCAGCTAATAACAACGTTATTTTGATGTTTAATAATGACGTCAAATGACGTTGATATTTGGTTGATTTTAGGTTGTTAGAAAGTGACCAAAATCCAACATCGAGCCAACATCTTAAACCAACGTCATATATGACGTCAAATACTGACATTTATTCATCTGGTAGGGTAACCAAAATGCAACGTGGTAACGTCATAGTGGTAACGTCCACACAACGCCAAGCTGTAACATCATTAGACGTTAATATTTGGTTGGTTTTAGGTTGGACATTGACATTGGCCTGACGTTGAGTTCTGACGTCAACCCGATTTTCATTTTCAAACAAAATGCAAAGTCCCCATGACGTTAGAGTTCAACGTCAATCAGACGTCATGTTGACTTCTTGTGCCTGCTGGGTGTTTAGGGCCATTTCGGTCATCATACAGTAAACATCTGTCATCTTTTCATCAGTGACATGCATCTAAACAGTCTCTGGGTCAATGCGTGTAAACATTTTTAACATCTTCATGGACACTTTTAATACTTACAAACAGTTTGCTGCAATTATAAAGTGCGCACGTCTTGAGGTAGTTCATTATGATGCGATTTACCGTCTATGGTATGTGTGATTTGATTGGACAGGAGTCTCAGGACTGAATTTTCTAATCTCCATGGACAAGATAAATAAAGTAGTTACTGCAGGTTGAAGAAAAGTAGTGAAGTAAATGTACCAATACTGCACTAACAATATACACAAGGATAAGTACAAATTTTTAAAACTACTCAGTAAATTACAATTCCTGAGAAAAACGACTTAATTACAGTAATTTGAGTATTTATAATTAGTTACTTTACACCACTGGTCTCATGGTTTGGTTCGGTTACGATTATCATGCCATCCTTTCGGTTCAATTCGATATCTCGGTGCATCACGGTGCATTGACGATGCTTTCCATACATAATTAGACTTTTTCTTCACAACACAAGAAATGTTTTATTAAAATCTATAAATATATTAATATTTCTATATTATTTGTAATACAATTTTGTCCTTTAATACAAGCAGATATATAAAATTTACCTTTAATTTGACCTGCTCAAAGAGAACACTTTCAAACAAAACTCCAACACATGCACAGAAGACAGCATGAGCATTTATAGCAAATAAACTAACATCAATATTATCCCGCTTGCTTTTTGAGCGCTGTCAAACGAGGTCTTATACCCCTATGATTGGTCATTGTCTTCACCCGCTCAACAGAAAGTGCTGCGATTGGCTTTAGAAATGAGAGCGCTGTTCACTGATGAGTGACGCTGGAAGAACAGCAGCAGTTACAGTCTATATGTGCATAATACGTGGTTATCACAGGTAATCCATAATAGATGCGGTGGAGAAAACTTGCACTACAGGCACGCTCATGTCTGGATCTACAAGTATTGCTTTAACAGCCAAGAGGAGAGAAAAAGTTATCTAACGAACACACCAGCGGGTCAAATGTCCAAAATGTGGGAGAGAGAGGAAGTGATTCTTAAACATTTCTCCCTAGTAGTGAAATAGCGGCTCATGCTGTGCCTTTTCAGTGTCAATAGCAAACTCGCAAGCAGTTGAATTGTGCATAAATATCTACCTTTTAAGTAGTAGGAGCGTTTTATTTACTCACCCTCGCCTCCTCCGCCATAGTATTCTACTGCGACATTGCACATAGGAGATAAATGACGTCAGTACGTAATAACTGGTTATGATCTATTACTGAATCGATATCGAATTGTCCACATCTGCATCGCGGTGCACCGAAGAAATAATTAATTTTGACATGAACAAACAATGAACAATACATTTAATACAATATTTATTCATTTATATTTCTTAATGAAATGACTGAACATCAAAAACCAAAGATTTAGGACCCTATCATACACCCAGTGCAATAAGGCGCAAGATGTGTTTGGCACGATTTCTTGCTATGTTCAGACCAGGGTAACCCTGATTTTCTTGTTTTGTGCCACATTATTTAAATAGCAAATCCATTTGCACCCCTTTGTAGACTCATGAGTGTGCTGGTCTAAAAAGGAGGTGAGTTAAGGCACACTGTTGGCGTGTTGCTATTGTAACAGGGGGAATAAAGAGTCTGAGGAAGGATCCAATTTGCAAGTAAAAACAGTTTATTAGACGCAGTCACAAAAAACTGGTGTGGGAGGATGGGAAACAGACAGGCGAAACGCGGTCCAGCAGACCAGTCACTCCTCACAGTCCTGAGTGCAGACAGAGACACATAAACGATCACAACGAACTGACAAGGAAACATGGAAGCGTTGCCCAGATATAGACACAAAAATGAGTCTCAGCTGTCTAGCTAATCAAAGCAGCTGAGTACCACAACCGCGTAATAAACCATAACAAAAACACGTGGACGACCAAAACAAAACAAACCCACGTGACCAAACAGACTATCCGGATAGCGCACAAAACTGCAACCGTGACAGCTATTTTGAAGAACTGAAATAGACCATACCATTGATCAACTAAAAGCAGGTCTAAAGTCTAGCCCAGAGCGCATTATGCACCTACTGTATGCAGGTCCAAATGCTTTCACATTGCTTAATGCACACAGGATGTACAGCAATACACAAATATCTTTACAGATGAAAAAAAATAAAGGATTAAAATGTTACAAAAAAATTTCTACATAAATATAAAAACCACTGTCTTCTTGCCTTCTTCACCTCAGGGGTCTTTTTCAGTTTATTCATGACAATTTGCACTTGTATAATGTTATTATTATTAGCAGTATTATTTATTATATGCATATTTATATTTGTTTAAATAAAAATAAGTTTAGATTTGTCCACTTTTCATGTTTTGGAGATGTCTGCATCTCCATATGAGGCTTAAGAACAGAACGTGTGTTTGGATATAACTTCATTATTATTGTTCATTTAATAATTTGCTAGAAATTAGAACTGAATTTAGAAATAGTTTTGAAACAAATCTTTAGATTAATAAATTTAATAGACTAAGGGCCCTATCATACACCTGGCGCAAGGCGCAACACAACTGTTATTTCAACTTGACGCAAGTGTCGTTTTGATGTTTTGCACCATGCTGTTTAAATAGCAAATTTACACTCATATGTGCGCCCATAGGCGTTCTGGTCTAAAAAGGAGGTGTGTTAGGGGTGTGCTGGTGGGTTGCTATTTTCAGGAACTAAAATAGACTGCACAATAGACTAGCTCAAAGCAGGTCTAAAGCCCAGCGCAGAGCGCATTAGTTGTGCGCCTTGCTTACACATTTCTTAAAACATGCAGGATGTACAGCAATACGCAAATATCTTTACAAATGAAAAAGAATTAAAGGATTAACATGTTATAAAATGTGTTATTTTCTATAAATATAAAAACCAGTACCTCAAGGCCTTCATCACCTCGCGGGCTTTTTCAGTTTATTTACGACAACTTGCTTTTGTATAATGTTATTATTATTAGCACTATTTTTTATTATATGCATATTTATATTTGTTTTATTAAAAACAAGCTTAGATTTGTCTACCTGTCAGGTTTTGGACCATATGGGGCATAGCATGTGTATTTGGATATAACTCAGGTTTTTGACCACACTCATTCATTATTATTGTTCATTTATTTGTTTGCTGGAAATTAGAACTGAATTTAGAAATAGTTTTGAAACAAATCTTTGCGCTTAGCAAACGAAATTAATTATGTAGGCTAATGGATGTCTTCAGTGGAGAGCGTACAACAGTTTCCTTGTCCACGAAAGAGAGAAAGTGAAAGTAAAAGCCGAATGGAGGAGGCTCATTATCCTCTTGCTGCAGATGCTCTGTTTAACTGTTTTCTTAACTGTTTTAAAGCGTTCAGTTTTTCCACTTACAAAGTCCGCCATGTAAATAGCAAATGCACCATGGAGCGACGCAACTGACTCTTAAAGGGAATAGGAGATGAGACTCTGATTGGTTTATTCTCAAAACACACCTATAACCCGTCCTTAAAATAGCAAATGTGGATTCGGGCACACCCTTTCACGGGCACACCAGCTTCAGACTTTGCGCCTAGACCATTAAAATAGAGCCCATTGTCCTGCTGGAAGATGAACCGTCACCCCAATCTGAGGTCAAGAGCACTCTGAAGCAGGTTTTCATTGAGGATGTCTCTGTACATTGCTGCATTCATCTTTCCCTCTATCCTGACTAGTCTTCCAGCTCCTGCTGCTGAAAAACATCCTCACAGCATGATGCTGCCACCACCATGCTTCACTGTCAGGAGGGTATTAGTCTGGTGATGAGCGGTGCCTGGTTTTCTCCAAACGTAACGCCTGGCATTCACTCTAAAGAGTTCAAGTTTAGTCTCATCAGACCTGGGGATTTAGTTTCTTATGGTCTGAGAGTCCTTCAGATGCCTTTTGGCAAATTCCAGGCGGGGAGTGGCTTCAGTCTGGCCACTCTACCATACAGGCCTGATTGGTGGATTCCTGCACAGATGGTTGTCCTTCTGTAAGGTTCTCCTCTCTCCACAGAAGAACGCTGGAGCTCAGACAGATGATCATCTGGTTATTGATCACCTCCCTGACTAAGGCCCTTCTCCCCCGATCACTCAGCTTAGATGGCCGGCCAGCTCTAGGAAGAGTCCTGGTGGTTCAAACATCTTCCACTTACGGATGATGGAGGCCACTGTGCTCATTGGAACTTTCAGAGCAGCAGAAATGTTTCTAACCTTCCCCAGCCTTGTGCCTGAGACAATCCTGTCTCGGAGGTCTACGGACAATTCCTTTGTCTTCATGCTTGGTTTGTGCTTTGATATGCACTGTCAACCCTGGGACCTTATATAGACAGGTGTATAGCTTTTCAAATCATGTCCAATCAACTGAATTGACCACAGGTGAACTCCAATGAAGCTGCTGAAACATCTCAAGAATGATCAGTGGAAACAGAATGTACCTGAGCTCAATTTAGAGCTTCATGCCAAAGGCTGTGAATACTGATGTACATGTGATTTTTCAGCTTTTTTGTTTTTAATAAATTTGCAACAATTTCACAAAAATCTTTTTTCACATTGTCATTATGGGGTATAGTGTGTAGGGTTTTGAGGAAATAAATGAGTTTAATCCATTTTGGAATAAGCCTGTGACATTAAAAAATGTGGAAAAAGTGAAGCGCCATAAATACTTTCCAGATGCACTGTATGTAAGCTACAGTACATGTCCAAACAGCAAGCATAGACATATGCAGACCAGTTGCATAGTTCTGTCTATATGTATATTTCTATTATATTTGTATAAATGCAAAAAAGGAGCCAAGGAACTGTAAGAATATATTAGCAGCAGCATTTCACACAGAATTTCTCATCCATCACTCAAACCAGAGAAAGAGAGAGTGCTTATATTTCACATTTTTGGTCTCTGGTTGCTAGGCAGCACTAATCGATCACATAATTGGGATTATTAAATTTCGCCACTGAAATAACCTCCATGCAAAACACAGTGACCGCACAGCGACAAACTGAGAGCTGCTTCAAAGAAGACATTTTAAAGGGGAAATAAAAGCCCTTCACACAAAAAAAACTACACTAGTCAGACCTTTAATAACAGCAGTAATTAGTATTTGGAAGACAATGTCTTAGTAACTGCAGCATGACGTGAGTTTATTTATATATATGCTGAATGGAAGGGAAATTGGAGTTTTTTGAGAGGTCCTGCTTTAATGAGGAGATGCTCCAGTTTTTTTTCTAATGCAGTTTGTTTTCCTGCATTGAGAGACTTTTCTGACCTTCTGGCACATCCTCTCATGTTTTTTACTGCTGCTGAAATTGCCACGAGATACGTTTCTTATAGGCAGCCCCCCGATTCACCCACCTCAGTGTCTCAATGCATTCATTTCATGCCAAGCAAATGGAACATGAATCGATCTGCCAAAATGTCCTTCAGCAAAAGTTATTTAATCTCAAAGGGTCCCTAAAGTTCTCTTTGGCTGGATGGGAATTAAACTCGCTGCTTCTCCCTGTGTTTTCTGCCAGGAGGAGCAAAGTATTTTGGCAGAGGAAGAAGGAATCGTTCAAGTGCCATTGGAGGGACATTACAAGTATGGACTGCATTTTGCTTAACTCACAATAGCAATACTATTTTTTTCTGATGGTTTATTAAACATTAAGAAGCTCCTACAGTTTTTATACTGTACTAGACATCATCACATGCTTATTTGTTTTTACATCAAAATCAAAATGTGAATTATTTCACTGAATGTGGACCTGTCAATATAGTTGAAGAGAAACGTTTATATATACACTTCCCAAGTGCTGTTTAACAGAGAGATTTAAAAGAGATGTATGCATAATAACTGATTTCTTTTGTCTTTGCCTTGATGACGGTATATAATATTTGACTAGTTATTACGTAAGATATTAGTATTCAGTTAAAAGTGCAATTTAAAGACTTAATTACATGTATGTTAGCTAGGTTAACCCTTGTGTGCTGTTAGAGATATTTTTATCCACTCTGGGGAGATTTTGTATTTTAATTTGGTCATAACTTTTTCTGTGTTTCAACTAGCAGGAGGATTTTTGGTGACAAATTATATTTTGACACATATTTTTAGAAAATGCTTTGATAAAAAAAATGTAAAAAGTCAGCAATACATTCTGGGCAAATTTACCACTCTTTTGTTGTGTTAGGGATGAAAATATCCACTAAATTAAATTGCTGTAAAATTGCATCAGATAATTTTTTTTTTGCATAAATCTGATAATCAAACTCAGTCCTGATCAAAACTAATGCATTGCTCAGACAATTCACAAATGATGTCACTGATTTGGTGAAAAAAGCATACAAAATGGCATATTTTCAATATAAAAAGTAATTGTGGACTGAATTTATTTATTTTTTTACCTTTTATCAGAGTCTTAGACATGTGAATCAACATTGCCTTTCATGCATTGTTTTTTTATTGATTTTCATTTCTCCCTGATTTACTATTTGTGGCTGTTTTTGCCCTGTTGATTTCCGTTATAACCATTTTTTATTATTGCAAAACCATGACACCATGTCTGTTAAGAAGAGGTAAAATTAGTAATTTTTATTGTTGATCATCAGTTGGCACCATTAACCCTTTAGATAGGCCTGAGCAAAAAAAAAAGAAAAAAAAAAGAAGAAAAATAAGCTTAGTTTCTGGATTATCTAAGGAGTATAACAGCAAATTAAAGTGTGTGTATGTTTGTGAGAGTGTAAAAGTGACCTTTGCGCACTTACCTTGATGTGTCTGAGAAAATCTAAATATGCATCTCAGCTTTCAGAACTACATGGAGTAAACAAAAACAAAGACTATGTATTTATGCACCATCAAATGTGGTTATAATGGACGTCAATGAGGCAACAACAGCCACCAACAGTAAATTAGGGAGAAAAAAAATAAAATCTACCAATGCATCAAAGTCAATGTTGTTACTAATCGTTCACATGTCCAAGACTGTGATAAAAGATTTAAAAAA
>CAIGQZ010032409.1:4030044-4050405 GCA_903798205.1 Danio tinwini
TGAATTAAATTGAAAAGTAATTGTTCAACATTAAGGAACTCAAACAGCTTTGGAATAAGTGGAGGGTCAGTAAATGATGACCATTACATTTTTTGGGTAAATTATCCAAGTATATAGCTAGAAGAAAATGGGTAATCTTACCCGCTCCTTTTGGAGTTCATTAACCACTGAACAAAGTCTTGTGCTCTCCTGGTCTCCAGATATTTGCTGTAGTCATTTGAGAAAGTGCCTTCTGAATGTCTCTTCATGGTGTTTACTTCTCTTGGGTCATTAAATAGCACGTCTTCAGACATAAGGCTAGAAGGAAATATAAAATGCATCATTATCCACACACAAATAAACAAGTAAACTGAAAATAAAATAAATGTCTTCAGTTTTTTTTTAAATCAAACTGAAGCCTATTTAAAGAGCATAATGTTTTTTGCATTTTGTTACTGCATTTCACATTTTACAACAAAAATAGAAATATTTAATGGTGTTTGTACATATATTTAAATAAAAGGGAATGAAAAATATCACAATGTGGTGATATGCATTTACGAACATGAAGAAATAATGAACAGTATATTAAAGTATTTATTCATGTTTGTGTTAATTAATGAAAACGCATTTGTTCATTGTTAGTTTACACTGGAAAAAAACAATTTGTTGGATTTACTCAATTCTAAGGTATGTAGTTGCAAACGATTTATATGGTCTGAATTTAAACAAACAAATATAGTAATGTTCAACCTAATTTGTTTCTTTAAATTCAGCCCTTATCAGTTGTTTGCTGCCACTTACCTTAAAAATGAGTAAATCCAATGAATAATTTCTTTGAGTGCATGTTAACTAATGTTAATGAGCACAACTTTGGGTTTCAATAATGCATTTGTAAATGTTGAACTATAATTCATAAATGCTGCACAGATATTGTTCATTTTAGTAAATACTTTATCTAACATTAACCACATGTCCCATATTGTAAAGTGTTACCAAAGATTCTAATGAAAGCTGTACAAATATTGTTTAAATAGGTTTAATGTTTTTTAAATGACATGCATATCAATCCTTTTTGTCTTTGTAGTTTTAGTTGATTTGATGTAAAAATTGTCCCAGTTTGTGTTTGATTTGTAATGAGTGCAATCAATTTTTATGCAGGCTGCATGATATTGGACAAATGGGACATTGTGATATTTTGTTTTGCTACAATTTGTTGCGATATGAGCAATTCCAACATTATGGATGTGAGATTTGCAGTAAAAATACAAAACATCAATTCACAGTGAAATCATGTTAACTTTAAATTAATACATCATTTTTTTTTATTTTCCAAAACTACTAACCAGATTTATGGGATCAGAAAAATATCAATCTCTAAATTTTTTTTTATATTTTAAATGAGGAAAATAAACATGCATTATGAACGTGACCACAAAAGTATGCAAGGATGCAGTTTACAACATACTTTAGAAATTCTGTGAATTAAACTGCACAACTCAAAAGAAATATACTAATAAAAAGGACAAGGGTTTCTCTCTATAGAACATTTTGCTTTTATGAGGAAAAAGCTTGGTTATGGATGTGGCAGATGTGAAATTGGCACTTGTGTGACCCCTTTGTGTGAAAATATTGACATGGAGTATTTTTACAGTACTTATAAATACTAACATGAAAAAATGTAGAAATGGTTTCACTATTTTGGTGTAAGCATCATTTTATTTCATGGCAAGGTAGGGTTGGGCGATAATGATCAATTTGGTATCATACGATATCTAATGTGAAACATCGTGATGGACAATGGCATCATCGTTGTAGGTGGCGGTGATTTTAGTTATTTATGAATAATTAATGAATTCATAACGAATAAATTATTTGTAGCCTACCGTTTCAACTACCTGACCCGCATGGTCTTTGTTTTACCCATAACCAAATCATAAATAGATAGTTACACACAAATTACCACCTGTCAATCACTTTTTCCACGGGACTCGGCAGAGTGATCTGTGTCGTTATAATGGTATCGACAAACTTGGTTGTTAAAAAAGGTGTGCAACCAACCAACAGTATCTGAGGTTTTCACTAAAATTACTAAGTACAAGCGTGATTAGCAAAAGATTGAAGCAGTGTACTGATGCTGTGACACATTACCTGATAGATTCAAAAGACTGAAGAGTCATTAGATAGAGACGAGATTAATTAAATATCACGTTTAACAACTGTAGTGAGATGCGGTCCAGCAGTACATCCATGATAAACTGTCCAACGTGCACTGCTGTCTGGGACTTTGTGCTTAACACCCTGCACTAACTGCTGGAGCTCAGACGCGCGCATACACTGCAGCATGACAGGGTGTGTGTGGTCACGTGATGTGCGTTTTCAGCAGTATAGCTGTTCAGAAATGCTTAGTAAAATGACAGTCTGGATCGTTTTTGTTCCAATATGCCATTTTAAAACTAAGACGTATTAGTGTAAACAGGGCTGTGTGTATTTTCACAAGCGGGTTGCTGTAGCAGTGGGGGCGGAGGATAGAGATTTCAGGTCAGCATTGTGATGTCTATCAGCCATTGGCGATGAACCACAGCATCTTCTATAAACCCAACCCTATGACAAGGTTGACATTTGCATGGACTAGCACATATGAATATAATTTCACCAGATGGTTTAAATAGCTCTATTTGAAAAGATTTCATGAATTTAGATCGACTTAGATCAAGTCTTTTTCTATGCAGAGCATTTGCATAATATAATCACTTACAAGAATATATAGATACGTCAGAGTAAAAAATAATCAATGCTTTATGATTTTCTGCTGAGTGTAACAGTACTCAAATACAAAAATTGAACAATCAAACGTAAAAATAACATAGTCATTATCGTATGAATGGTTTAATACAGTAATTTAAAAAATCTTTAATGAATCTAATCCTGCTATGTCACTGTGACCTGCGGAGACACGCATTGTGATATCGATGCTCAAACAAGATGAGCAGCAATTCCATGCAAATGTCAGCCTTTTTTACATGGTTATCTGTATGACTCAAACAAGCTGATAGTACTTATTGAGGTTGTACTCCTACATTTCAGGTTTTTATTTAAAATTAGCAATTTCATGCAAATATCAACCTTGCCATAAAAACAATTAAATAGCGAAACCCTTTCTAAATTGTATTTATTTTTTGGCTTGGCCCTGTTTTACGGCACTGTAAAAATACTCATAAATATCTCTGGTAATTCAAATATAATTGTCTGAAAACATTACCAAAGACACACGTGTGAATTTCACATCGGTCACATCCAAAACCAAGCTTTTCCTTATTAATGAAGAAATGTATAACAAAAAAATCTATCATTTGTTCTATAGAGAGCCAACTCTTATCCTGTATATTAGCATTATTTCTTTTGGGTTGTGCTGTTTAATTCACATAATTTCTACAAAGTATGTTGTCTACTGCAAACTCATATTTTATTGGTCAGATCAGCATACAAATTTTCCTCATTTAAAATATAAAAATGTTTACAGATTGATATTTTTCTGATCCCATAACTCTGTGTTTAGTTGTTTTGGAAAATATAAACAGAAGTTTTAATATAATGTTAACATTTACTTACTCTGTGAATTTATGTTTTGAGTTTTTACTGCAAATGTCACATCCATAACACTGGATTTGCTCTGATATTGTTCAGCCCTAATGTAGGCCATTAAATAAAATTAAATAATTGCTAATAAATACCTGCCGTTTTCTTCCGTGTCTTGTAAGGGGATCTGCAGGCTGCTCTGGATCAGGATGAGAAGTAAAAGTCCAATGAAAGCATAGATCCTTACCATCATCTTACCTGAGGATTGGACCACACAGCTACTCAGTAAAGCATTTATGCTATCAGACTCTGAGAATTTAGTGCTAGAATAAGTTCTCCGGCTCACCTGGTTTGTGTTGGGTTGTGACGGAGAGATAAAGTGGAAGATTTTACTGTCGTCTCGCTGGTTTTCTCTTTTCTTGTCTCCCAGTGCGGTTTCATGGTCCCAGCCTGATGTTCTCTGTCTTATATAGTGATGCCCAGGTGGCATGATCCACACACATGCACGCACACACTTATTAGTTTCAATCCATTAATCTCAACCCATGAATGTATTTGCTCCATGATCGTGTTTGAAAGAGAGATGGGGGAAATGGTCAAGCAAGTCAAAAAGTCACTTAAGGTAAAAATCAAACATGTTTCAGTCCTGTTTAAAAAAAAAAAGCAAATAATTGCATAAGCCGAACAGGATGAGATGCATTCAGTCACATTTCCGGAAACTGATGTTTACGAAGCTGCTTTTTTCCCTGTGCTGTTTTTTTTTACTTTCTGTAATTTTTTTTATACCTGTCTAAGGTTGTCAATTACTGTACAATGTGATTTTACAGACATAATCAGAGACAAATTTTACAAAAAATGTGTGCTAAGGACTCTTTGAAGCAAGTGGTTAACAAATGCCAAATTCCTCCTCTACAAATAAGACCTTTTATCAATGTCTTTGTTTTAAATAAGTGGCAAGAGGAGTGGGATGCATTGGAAAATAATAAATTGTATGAAATACAACCTGAAATCTCAAACAGAGTTTTAAGACATTTTAAGACCAGATTTGATCGTGATCTTTGTTAGATGTCGTATTGGACATGCAAGATTAACCCATGCTTTTTTGCTCAAAGGTGAAGACCCTACTGGTGTCAATGTAAAACGTACTCACTGAGTAATCCAATTTTTATATGATTAAGACTATACTCGGATTAAGGGTTGACCATGTAAACAGCGATTTTTAATCAATTTAATCCGATTAATGTCATAATCGAACTGAACAGAAATTGAATTAAGACATGGAGTATTCTGATTTTAGTCGCATTACTGAAGTGCTGTACAGACATGTAAACACCTTAATTAAACTATTACCATCATGTGGGACTTTTCACCACGTTTTGCGACAGGATTTTCCATACACAGCTGTTTGACACTATTCTCTGCACCTACCGAGTCTGTGAAGAACCACAGACACCTACATTGTGAAATGCAAAGGTATTTTTTTTTTCTCTCTTTCTTTTCAGCGTGTGGTATCTAATTTCATTAAAACAGCACTCATCCACCAGCCCATGCATCCAAAACCTCAGTTTGTAACACGGGGACGGGGGTTTGAATGAAATGTTCCTGAATGAAAGTGAAACTGCATTTAAAATCAAAAAACGAAATGCCCCAAATGACATGAAACTCCAGAGGAACCGTGAATAGCAATGACGTTAATTGAATTATTTGCTATAACATGTAAACGGGGTCATGGAAGGAGCGTTCAAAAAGTAACTTGTATACGTGAACTCATACACCTTAATCAAATTATTGTCTTAATCAGATCAAGGCTAATAATTCGATTACTGATGTCTATGTAAACATCAATGTTTGTACAGCACAATTCCTCTTACTGTAAAACACATTTTAATGGACTGTCCTGCTTTTAATGATTCCAGAAGGCTTTTTTTATGAAATGAACTCTAAGGACATTTTTAACAAAGTGACACCAGGAAAAATGTTAGTATTTTTTTATCATGTATTAATGCAAAAAAATCTTAATTTATGTATTCATTTGTTTGTTGATTTTAAATGTATGTTTATTATTGAAATGTTCTTGCCATGGAAATAGCCTTGGCTGCTGATATCGCATTAAATAAAAATACATTTACAAAAAATGTGCAATGGTGGGTTATAGTCCAAATGTATTACAACATATAATTATCAACAGTATAGCAAATAGGTTGACTAAATATTTATTAAATAAATAAATACTTTTTTTTATTTTAAGGGCAAAATCATAAATAAATAAATTATCCTTAAAGATAAGAAAATAAGTAAATAAATCCAACCCAGGCTCATTGTAGATGTGCACCACAATATACATTTCTGTAGTGAGCTAAATGTCCCAGGATGTAGTTTTTTTTTTTTTTCTCCTCCGTGAATCCACCAGAGGCCACTGTGTACGAAATTTCAGATCTCATTTTTATCGCCATTCATGCCTGCTGTTCTTGCGTAAATCCATCAGAGGCCGCTGTTGACTGACTAACTGACCAACTGACTGATTAAACCCTCCCTCCCCCTTCCCTAAATAGTGTTTTAAAAAGCACCAATTGTTTAAAAATGAAATGCAGCCGTACGTACTTCTAGCTGCATAGTTTGCGATCTCCAGAAATTTATATAGGGCTACGTTTTTCGAATGAGCCTATATTGAATAAATCAAAAGATAGATTGAGGGAAGGGAAAAAAAAGAAACATCCGTGAGTACTAATAATGGTGACTAAGACTCTACAAAGGCACTATAGAAGTATATCATTTGGGAAAAAAAACATTAGAACAAAACAAAATGAAAAAAAGAAACAACAATAACAAACAAACAAAAGCCAAATCGCTGTGAGCTTCCGACAGCTTCCCTCCAAAAAAAAAGCTAATTACTTTCTGGAATTTAGCTTTTTTTAGTTTTTTATGATTTGATTTAATTTTAGTACAAGTTAATCATTATAGAGCCATCCTTTTATTATACAGGGAGTTTTATTATATCCGATTGAAGTCAGAATTATTAGCCCCCCTGTATTTTTTTTCTTCAATTTCTGTTAAAAGGTTTTCAACACATTTCTAAACTTTAATAAACTCATTTCTAATCACTGGTTTCTTTTATCTTTGCCAAGATAACAGTACATAATATTTGACTAGATATTTTTCAAGATGCTAGTATTCAGCTTAGTGGCATTTTAAAGGCTTAACTAGATTAATTAGGTTAAGTTAGGGTAATTAGGCAAATCATTGTATGGCGATGGTTTCTGTAGACAATTGAAAATAAAAATATTGCTTAAGGGGGCTAATAATATTGACCTTAAAATGGTAAAACAAATCTAGCCAAAATAAAACAGATAAGACTTTCTCCAGAAGAAAAAAATATTGTAGGAAACACAGTGAAAAATTCCCTGCTCTGTTAAACATCATTTGGGAAATATAAGAAAAAGAAATTCACACGAGGGCAAATAATTTTGACTTCAACTGTATATTAAATTCCAGTTATGTATGCATGTGGATTTTTAAGTAACCTTTTAAATATATTGTATAAAAATGCATAAAATGTTAAATTGAATGATGCAGAAACTAATTTAATTTACTGTCATTACCTTTTAATGGCACTGTCGCCTCACATCAAGAAGGTTGCTGGTTCGAGTCCCAGCTAGGCCAGTTGGCATTTCTGTGTGGAGTTTCCATGGTGCTCCGGTTTCCCCCACAGTCCAAACACATGCACTATAGGTGAATTGAAGAAACTAAATTGGCCGTAGTGTATGAGTGTTTCCCTGTACTCGGTAAAACATATGCTGGAATAGTTGGCGGTTTATTCCGATGTGGCAACCTCTGATGAATAAAGGGATCAAGATGAATGAATGAATGAATGAATGAAATGTACTACCAATTCCTGCAGTGAAAGCAGTTTGTGCAGTTTTTTCAATTGATTGTATGAATGTTTTTTACAAATAATACTTGGCAACCGAATCTTTTCAGCTGCATGGCTTTTTTAATTTCAATTTATCTCTTAAGAGATAAAATGTTTAGATTGTCTTAAGTATTGTAATTCTTCCAGATGTTTTTCTTTTGTGTTTAAATATTGTTTAATGCATGAGGATTCTTTAGAACTGCAACACTGATGATTTTTGTAGTGGTTGCAACCAACTTTAGCTTTCTAACTTAATATAGCTTGTGACATTATTGATCTACAGAATTTACATGAGCTTTTCCTGTTTGAAAGTTTAAATCAATAATAAAATAAAATGACATGAAAATGTGATTTACTAGACAGAGGAGACCGACATCTTGACTTACAGCAAACTTAAAGCTGTAAATCATGTGTTTGAGTGGACCATCACTAGTGTAATAAGGAGCACGTCATGATTTTGACAAGTAGGATGCGATCCTGGATTATCATCAATTTTGTTTGAAAATGTAATCCATATCTTTTCCCTACCCCTAAACCCAACCATAAAACCAAAGAGGAATAGTTGGATAACAATCATGTAGAAGTGCATAAAGTTAATCGTAAGCCTAAACTTAACAAACTGTAAACAATTGTGATTGGCTGATTGGAATGTTGTTCCAGGATCGACATGGATGTTATTTCAGGAACATGTTCCACTTGGTGAAAGCAGGCTGGCGTAATAAGGATTCATTACTGTCACCCTGGACAGTGTTCATTATTCTGAAATGTTAGACTGCTGAATGATACACTATTCGTGTACAGAAATCTCATGTATTTCTTAATAGTGTATAATTGTCTAACTCAGTGGTTCTCTAACTGTGGTATGCGGACTTTCTTCTAGTGGTATGCGGAGGAATCAAATATCATGTGTACATGCTAGATTTTTAAAATCATCATAAATTATTTATATATGAATATCATGACAAATAGCCTATATTTCTGAGGTCCAGGCAACATTTGCAGGTGTTGATGAATTGACTACTATATGTTAATACTTTTCATGTTAAGTACAGCAGTTTTTTTCTTTTTTTTTCACTTTTTAAGAACAATAACCTTTCATTTTTAACTTTTAAAAAGCATATTTTTTTAAACATTGACATTTTTTTTTATTTGTTTGTTTTTTACCTAAAAGCACAGTAGTGTTAATGTTCAAACTATTTATAATGTTTAAAGTGGCTGACAATAATACATATTTAATAATAGGAATTAATCTGCCTCGTTTTTGACCTGTGCAGTGCTTTAGCTGCTTCATCAGGCCTACTACGCTACTGTATTTCAATACTGGTCATTATGGTGGTACTTGGAGAGACCATTCTTTTCTCAGGTGGTACTTGATGAAAAAAGTGTGAGAACCACTGGTCTAACTCATCATATTATGACTAATCCAATGCATATGCACTTTCTTTTTGTCTCGCTCACTTTGTAATTTTTTCTCACCCTCTATTATTTAAACTCAACTTTATCAAATGCATTACTCTTGATAAAGGCTGCATTATTATTTTTTTTCCTCCCATGTAGCACTGATGTAGCACTAAATGGACATGGCCCATGTACGTGTAAGCAGAAAAAAAAAATCACATGGATTAAGATTTACTCAAATCAGTTTCAGGCCTTGTTCATATTTAAACATTTCTCTGATATGAATCGGACCTGTACCTGCAGTGTACACTTTCAGAAATAAAGGTACAGGAGCTGTTACTGAGGTGGTACCTTTTCAAAAGGTACACATTTGTACTTGAAGGGTCCAAATTGGTACCAGCATCGGTACGGGTCACCTTTATCAGGCTTGCAATTCCACTACAAAGGGTAACCTTTTGGTGGACGTGGTGTACTACAGAGAGTTTCAGTCGCCGTCATTCTCGCTCTAATAAATGTCTACAGTAAAGCTGTACAGGTCGTTCACATTATATGAGAAGCTCTTCTAACAAAACAGATGCTTTAAACATATTAATACAGGTTTATAAATGTTTATTACTAACATTTCTATGAACATGATTTGATTATAACTACAGATCAATGACCGTGTACTGTTTCTCCTGTGTTTTGTTGGGCTTCTCCTTTTTGCCGCGCTTCACTCTCGCGTTTGTCCTTTTCTTTCTAAATGGATCAGGTGTCAAAGACGCTTCATTAATCCCACACACGTTATTGTCATAAGCTCAGAGTTTGTTATATCAAATCTAGACGCGATCGCGAGCTCCCTTGAGAAAGCTCAAACCGAAAGACTACATTATTTCAATGTTAGGGTCTCTGTTAGTTTTAAGCAAATTTGTGGATTTATATAGTATAACATTACATTGGTTAAAGCAATGTCCGAACATTCTAAATTAGGCCTGTCACAATAATCAATATATGGACTTATAGCACAACACATGGACATGACCTCAATCATTTTTGGTGATTCAATATATATCGCCCATACATAACCAATACTAGCAACATTTTAGCTGATTGTGCTGCATCTCTATCTCTTTTTGTGGTGTCAGTGGCAGTATGGTTAAACACTATAGTATTTACTATAAACTACTATAGCATATGTTCATGTGGGTGTCTGATAACTGAAAATAGATCTAGCAGCAGATATCACAGCCTGGGTTACTTTTTACCTTGCACTTTTTTGTTAACTTTTTTTTTTTTTAGGATATGTTCACATTCTGATTCAAATGCCTTATTAAATGGTTAAATGACTAATTAAATGATGTATTAAGAATAAATTATGTTTTCCTTGGAAGAATGTACTTGCATTGTGATGATAATATATAGTCTTTCTGGCAATATATAAGTGGCATAACATGGTCTTAAAACGACAATAATCTCATTTATCACAATATATCATACAGCAAAAAATAGATATCGTGACAGGCCTATTCTGAATGGCACTACTTGCTTTTTTATGGGCATTTATGTATATCTTTAAGTTATTCAGCCAGCAGGTGGCACTATTCATATACCATAATATACTACTTTAATACACTGTTATATAGAGGCCTGTACACTACAGTCAAATACATCCTACAGCACCAGAATAGAAATATTAATTTTCGTTCTTTAATAATAATTAATACACATGAAAGAATGTGTGACCTTCGTTTTTGATAAATCACCATATTTCATACTCTATTACAGTAACCCTCATTTTGCATGATCTGTACATATGGTTTCTTTTTTGTATTGGGGTATATGTAGACAATATTTTGTTATACCCCTTGAAGTAAAATCTAAGATATGAAAAAAAGCTAATTAAACGTACAACTCCAAGCACAGATTTCTTTCAGGATAAATATTAATAAAAAAAATTGGCATAGAATCCTGAATATTTCTTTACAGATATACTCAATCACACATTGAAGTCAGTGCATAAACACAACCGCATAAAAACACCAATTCCACAATCAATCTGTAAACGTCATAAAACAAGCCCAAAGTCTGATGATGACTACCTTCATATCAGGTCACGTTTATAGAGTAATTACCACAGCTATTCAAAAAAACAAAACAAACATCTAATACAAACGTCACGTGTATGCAAAAATAAAAACAACAATATAAAATGTCATTGACCGTTAGTTCCCATCAACATGTTCTATACAGACTAACATGTAAAGCAAATCAACAGTGTTTTTGCAACTGGAACAATTTTATATTCCTGATGCATTAATATGTCCATTCATTTTTTCTCAGCAAAGCAGTTCTTCAGAAAGTGGTTCAAGTGTGTGTAGAGATGGTATCGTGCTTTACCAGACAGCGCGTGATCCTTATCTGTGTACCACTGAAAAAAACAAAACAAATTTAGATTTGTTTTAGAGTAATCAAGCTTAAAGTGTGCTAAAATTATGCTGCAGTCTCTTACAACAGGTTTAAATGCATCTGAGGTCGGAAAACATTGTCACTTTTCTCTAAATTCAATGTTATAATAGTTTTGCAATGATTTCCATATGGTTCATTCAAATCAACTCATTGCTTAAGGTCTGTATCCACATACAGCAGTTCTGTCTGGTTCTTTAATCTGACTGGCTGATAGCAGTGTGATTTATTCTGCAATAACAGCACTCGCTCAGCCTCTTCACCAATGTGTAATACTCAACCCCAATAGAGTGCCAAGCAATCTAAACTAACTCACTACAGTTTGACAAATATTGCTGCTTTTTTTAGATAAGAATGTAGTTTAGATTGCAACTATGCAGTTTATTCAAGAGCATAGTGCCTATTTTAAAATATATTTGCATGATTTCTGAGATTCAGCATGTCAGTGGTCATCAGCCTAGAGCTGTAATCGGGCCATAAAAGTTAGGCCCGATAGGGCCTGAGCCCGAAAGGTACATTTTTGTTGATTGACAGCTTTATAAAGCCCGAACCCGTTAAAGCCTGACATAATTCATAAATATGTACACATGCACAAAGCTCTTTTGCCTTCAAGAATGAGTCATTTATATGTTTTAACATGATTTATCCGTAACAAATTTAGGCTATAGGCCACTTGGAAGTTAAAATAAGTCCTCTGTATCATAACATCTCTGCACTCTAAATAGGCCTAGGTACATAGACTAAGCCTTTAAATTGGCCAACACACCAATAAAAATAAGTCTGTCTTAACAAATTAAATTAAAATAAATTATAAATGATGACGGGTATTTGGCAATAACAAAATTAAGATAAAGGCTTTGCCACTTCTCTTCACAATCTAGCATTAAGGCGACGGTGAAGCTGAATATTAAAATAGCCTAATGCCAACATTAGCCTGTATACTCTGTCTACATTAAGATTTTATGGTTTAATATTTATTAATAAATTAAAAACCCTTTACTCCCCAAGATTAGGCTATGTGTTTTTGTGGAGGAACATTATTAAATTTACAGTCCTGTGGTCAGGATGGTGCGTCCAGCAGCACCGAACACCCTTTCGCTGCTGATACAGGCCAATGCATAGTTCTGATCTGGTTAATTTTGCAAGTTTTGGGTAGGATTGTTTGTTCATCATCTACCAGCCAAGAACATCCATTTATTTTCCATGACAGTGGCTTCAATGTAGCGAGTGACCTCATCATCTTCCATGTCAGCTTGCTGTACATGCATTGCTGTTTAGCGCTGTACTGTAATATGCATTGTATGAGTGACAGCCGAAATACCTTGGCGGCTACAATGACCGTTCTTTTTGGACTGGCGGCTGGCCTGACCGCGGTCAATTCACGCTCTTTCGCTTCTCCATCATCATTAGTTTCATTTTGCAGGTATGAATTTTAATGTTGTAACAAACAAATAATTACTTTCTCTCGCTAATCGAAATGCATCACAGGACTGTTCATTTACAAGCCAAGCCCGACCCGACCCCGTCTAAAATGATAGAAATTAAACCCGAACCCGCTGGATCCTGTCTGGTTTAGGCTGATGTAGAGCTGAAATTATTTGCCCATTTTAAGCAAAGAAATTGACGGTTGATCCACCACAAGATGGCGACAGACTGCATAAGTTCTAAGAGGGGAAAAAAACTCAGTGTTTTCTTAGTGTACATTTTAAAATTAGAGCTGAACAAATCATTATAGAACCGGTAAGTGAGATTACGACCTGATTGTGCCGTCAAACTGTTGTATAAATGCAATATCACTTGTAGCAGTGCGATATGGCTGTATATCGGCACTGCTGAGGCACTAAGCACTCGGCCTGCAGCCTCAAGCTAACACGCGCCTCCCAGCAGTGCTGATATACAGTCATATACTACTGCTACGCACCAAACTTATTTTTTTTAGACCAGAAATGACAACGGCTCCTCTCAAAAAATGAAGTACAAAAGGCATCACTGTGAAAATATATTTCTCAGCTTTTACTTAGATTTGAACAAAGCTAACTGTTGCTAATGCTAAATATAGAAATCTAACATCTTGTACAACGGATCATATTTATATTCAATTAATGATTCAACAATTCACACATAAAACTCCCATGTTTTTTATAGGTGGATCATTTTTGAAAACCTATTCAGTGACATAATTTTGAGGGTTGTTTGTCGCCACCTATTAGTTACACAATGTTATTGCTACAACATTCACCAGCATCAAGTTCCATTAAACGGTGGTTTTAATCTTTACCATAAACATCAGTGTTTATATCTGAACTATAAACTGTTCTATTTAATTGTTTGTAACTCACTGAAAAAGTGTAAAAACTGAATCTCTCTCGATCAAATGCAGATTTGAATACAGGGCTTTGAAGGATTAATAAACATGCAAATCACTATCATTTATCATTCATGTTGCGCGGGTTTGAATTAATATCTTTCAATGTTTATTTGTGCAGCTTTACACTGAATGCATCAATGCAGGCTAAACAAACAGTGACAGAAAACACCTTTAATAACCTAAAAAGCATTCTTTTTACAACTTTCGTCATCATTAAAGCCAAAATGCTTTCATACACATGATTTGAATGACGCAGGAGGTGATCTCTCTGCAATTGTTATAAATGTTGGAGTACCCTACAAGTTCAAAATAGTTAATCTGCAGGTCATGTGCGTTCCAAACTGTGGGTTGTGATCCGTACGGATCAACCAAGATCTTTTACACCCCTATTAGCAATCTTTATTTATTTTAGGTTTGAGTGTCTCCTTGGTCACCCTGACCTTCAGCTCCCTCCACAGACTCTCAATTAGATTAAAGTCAGGACTCTGGCTGGGCCACTACAAAATTAATTATTTTTGCGTCTGCTAACCATTTATTCACCACTTTTGATGTGTTTTTATAGTATCTGGATGCAGCCTTTGATGCAAGCTGAGATTGCATCAATTGAGCTAGTGACGTCACTGTGAGGGGTGGGCTTAGGTGAGCCCATTAAAAAGCATTGCATGCAGCTCAGATTGCATATTCACCAGTTCTGCATCCAGACCCCTGTCGTGTGTTTTAGGTCTTAGTCGTGCTGAAATGGCTACTGATGCCTAAGGCCAAGTTAATTAACATGGCATAATGGGGTAATCCATTAATTCAATTATTCATTAACTCACCATTGCTTCAAAGTCGACTTGATTTTCAACCAGAGCTTTGGAAATTTGCGCTGCCTGCTGGAAGTGGACGTTGTCTAGAGTAGTGAAGTAAAAATGGCAAGAAAACATGTCAAGAAATGAAAAATAATATATAATTTATAATGAAAAATAATGGTCCATTTTTAAATTTCTTCAGCGTCTTATAAACTTTGTTTCCTTGTAATTCTGAAAAATTAGGTTTTGTAATCTCTTATTTTTCTCCCTTGCATGTTTGGATCAATATATCATCTTATAAAAAGTTAATAATACTGTACATTGCTGTTTTGTCTGCTCTCAGGTGTATATTGAACTGTGTTTACCGTCTGCAGTGCCGTGCACTAGCATGTATTGCACAGACTTGAAATTTTTTGCCCTGTCGGTCACTGTCGAATTCTGGAAACAAACAAATATATTAAGAGCAATAATAATCACTGTTCTGAAATCAAGCATGTGCTTTATTACAGGTTAACTTACTTTATAACTTTCAAAGTTGTCTTGGGGACGATGCATGTATCTCTCTGTATATACAGCATCTGTGGAAAATTTTGTTGGATCGATTTAAGATTACAAAACCATTTTTGTTAAGTCACAATGAAATCATGGCTTCAATTCCTTTTTTAACAGAATATGGCAGTGTTTATTATGATTAATCCATGAGCTTTTATTTTAGTTCATATCCTCGTAATCTTTAATAAAAAAAATAAATTCCCCTCCCACTTAAAGAGCATCTCTTAACTGATTGGTGTTCATTGGTACACATTCATACATTCCAACCCGCTCTTACAATCCAACCCACTCTTTAAGATCTCAACTCAGGGCTTCTGGTAGTACCTACAATAGCAAAGTCAAGTAAAGGAGGTCGAACCTTCTCATTTATGGCCCCTAAACTCTGGAATTGCCTTCCTGATAATGTGCGAGGCTCAAACACACTCTCGCAATTCAAAACTAATTAAAAACCTATCTTTTTAGCAAATCATACACTGAGTGCATCACTTAGCGGTATGACGCATGAGTGTGCCCTGCGCAGGTTTTTTGCATCTCGCTTATATACACTATGAACAGCAGCTACGCTAATTATTCTCTTTCCACCTGGGGGTACTCATCCCGAGGCCCTCAGACTATGCAGCGCAACTGATGCGATCCAAGACCAGTGACGATATGATCCCAAGGTTTTCATAATCCTGGACCAGGCTGTATCCTGAGCTGGTGGTCATGGAGGAGTTGAGAGCATGAGACTGATTCCTGTGATGCTCCTTCAGTCTTCGCTGAGGTACAGCATTCTCCAGCCTCCGGCGCCTAGACTGCAGCTCTGCACAAGACCTTTGGCCATAGGAGAAATGGTTGTGCCCAACTGAGCCTGGTTTCTAGGTTTTTTATTTTTATTCTTCGATTTCGCCAATTGGTTAATTTTTTATTTTGTTTTTCCTCGCCACTGGCTCACATTGGTTTGGGATCTGTAGAGCTGCGCATTGATGGATTTGCTTCTCAGTGTTTGGACTTTCAGTAGTGATTATTAAACCACACTGAACTGAGCTAAACTGAACTGAACTTAAACTCTGAAAACTGAACTGACTCTGTTTCAGTTTACTATAATCTTCTACGTAAAGCTGCTTTGACACAATCTACATTGTAAAAGTGCTATACAAATAAAGGTGAATTTAATTGAATTGGTGTGAGGCGTGGCATCAGTTCAACACATGAATATCCAATCAAATCCCACAACATCTAGTCCTGTCCAACATGTTATTATGCTAGAATCCATTTCAATTGCTTATTCTATGGTCAACATTTGAAGTAGATCAAAAAGGTTCAATAGCTTTAGGGCAACTTTCGTGAAAGCTTGTGATTGCGCTTCAAATGTTGACTACTACATTACAATAGGGAAAAAGACCATTGTTACTTGCATTTAATGGTGATTAAACATATGGTGTTATAATGGTGTTTTTGTATTAAAAATCATGAAATCCATACCATAATATTCCCACTTTGCAACAGGAGCCACAGCAATTCCACATTTGAAAAGCCCACTTCCTGATCCCAGAGCCATAGACGTCACATAACCACCATAGGACTGTAATCAAGAAGGATGTTTCCTCAATTTGAGGTGTATATAGGCAAGGCAAGTTTATTTATATAGCACAATTCATACACTATGGTATTTCAAAGAGCTTTACATAAACAGGAATAAAAGAAACGAGTATAAAAAAATAAAACAACAACAATGCATAAAATGATTAAAAGCAGATTAAAATGTGTTAAAACAGGTTAAAAAAGATATAATAGTGTGATCTGTCGGATGTAGCACAGTGCTTAGATCTTATATTAGAGTTTATAATGATGATTATACCTTTATTAGAGAAATGAAGTGTATTAAGATGAGAAATAAATATTATTTTGCATATCCTTATCTGAAAGTTTATATTTTCTTTAAAGATTGATTTGATTTTAAGATCAATTTTATTCAGCAAAAATGCATTAAATAGTTCAAAAGTCACAGTAAAATGCAAATAATGTTACCAAATATACTTCTGTTTTGCAAAAACGATATCATACGTTCCACTAAAATATTAGACAGAAAAAAACATTCAGTATTGATCATAAACAGCAGTTTTTTTTAGGGTATCTGCAGGGTCTTAATGTCTTAAATAAAAAAATATATTTAAATTAGGCCTTAGTCTTAAATTCACTGAAATGTTGTGTTGTAGGTCTTAAATTACTTAATTTGGTCTTAATTTTCCTTTATGTAAAGCTACCTAATCAATCCAACATGCATCCATTCACCAACACATGCATCTGAGAAGAACATTCAGCAAAATTCAATTTGTAACTAATATTATAACCGTCTGTTGTGCATACATTTAGTTTTTAATACGTTTGTTGAATAACTTGGTCTTCTTGTGTTGACATGTTTAAAATATGTGGCTAAGAAATAACTAGAATGATGGAGCGAGTACTTTTTTTTTTTTTTTTTCTGCTTTGCCATTAAAAAAGCTTTTAGCCCTATGCAAGTCTGAAATTACATTCATGGTCTTAAAGGTCTTGAAGTCTTAAATTTGACTAATGAAATTTGCAGAAATCCTGTTTTAATCAAATAATTACATCAGAATTATTTCTGAAGCATTATGTGACACTGGAGTATAGACCTGTCGCATATCTAATTATGAAATGTGTCGTGTCCATGTTAAAATCAGAGGTTGCTAGTAATTTAGATCCTCTACAGTTCACCTACAGGTATGGTAGAGGTACTGAAGATGCAGTAAAGCATATTTCAGGATGGCTTGAGACGTCTCATTTAACATTGAATGTCAAGAAAACCATTTCCATGTATTCTCTATAAGAAATTGGCCTGTAGGGGATAAATTTAAGGTGCTGATTAAAAATGAAATTTGATAGTCATGTTAAAAATATAAGGAGGTTAAGCCAAGTCTAAACTTTTCGTTTTATTAGTAGATTTGTAGCATATCAAACTGCAAAATTATACATGTACAAAATGATATTCTCGCTTGTCATATTTCATTACATCATGGTCACAAGCTTCCTTAACTACATTGAAGCTTATTGACTTCATATATAAACAAAGCAGTTAAAGCCTATGCCATGGCATCATTGTGATTTTAAACATAACCTTTTAGTTTTTTTTCAATTTAATTATCAATTATTAAATATTTATATTTAAATTATTTAATTAATTTATTATTATAAAATTGGTTTTTAAATGCTTAAATCATGTTCCAATGCTGTTTTCTGATCTAATCTGTAGGCATTAAACCTCTCACAGAGTCACACAATCAACTGCTAATGGTGACTGTCTACTGCCAAACTGTATTTGTTCAATCGGTTTTCTCCGTAAAGAGAGCCAAATTGTGTAATGATTTTCCTGTTAATGAGAAAGTAATCTCTATTTTTAGTAGTGTTTTAAAAAAGTGGTTAAAAACAAAACACCTGTGTTTTACACAAATATTACACAGCAAAAAAATCAGTGTACATTTAACTTAATTTGAGTTTAACTTTACACTCCTTTGGTGTACATATGACCCTCCATTTTGGAGTTAAAATAACACTTTCTAAAGTGTGAAATTTGTGCACTTCTCTGAGTTCATTTTAAAACAGTAAGAGTTTATTCTTGCATCAAACTGGAGTGTGTGTTACCATTTAAAGTGGTAATATATTACCTTTTGTCCTATATTATCAATTGGTGTGTGACAGATAACAATAATTAAATATGTTGAAAATTGTTTTAATTTATTAAATGTTCATACTTTTCAGAAAGAATTTCAATACATTCAACTTCTTGAATTTTGAAATGCAACAAGACATGTTTCAAGTTTAAGTAAAACATACTGGTTTGATCACTGTTTGTCTGAAAGAACCGATTCGGGTAAAATAAAAAACTGGACTTCCCATCACTAGTGGGAAATACACTGCATATTGGGTTAAGTTTAACACTGAAAAAAAACCCTCTTAAATATTTTACATTCGTGGATTAAAATGTACTCCAGTTTTAACCCTGAACATCACCAAAAAAATCACACTGTATATTTAACACTAGAATTTTTGCTGTGTAGTTTGTTTGATCTTGCCGCCTTTGCTTTTGCCTTCAGTAATTTTATGTAAAGAATTATAATGTTGTGTATGTATTTATTGCATTTTCATTTTGTCAATTTAGTCAAGCCTCCTGTGGACAGGTGTTGAGAATTAGCAAGTCTGCTAAAACACTTAAACATACATTTGGTTGTCCAGTGTAATTGTGATGTCTCTGTCAAATAAATAAATAAATAAGTAAATAGTATTTTACACTTGACTCTGAAGCACTTAGATAATCCCAAATCTCATGCTCTGCTGCTTTTTATTGATTTTAGTTCTGCTTTTAATACGATTCAACCATATTTCTTAATTGAAAAGATGAAACCGCTGAATATAAACCCATGCATATGTAAATGGCCTTTCTCATTTTTCAGATGAAAAGAACAGTAGAACTGGGGTTCCACGAGGCTTAGTCAGCTATTCTTTTTACACTTTTTACAAAGGAATGTTCAAGTAAGCATTCACAATTTTATTTTAAAATATTCTGATGACAGCCATGCCAAGTTTACTTTATGAGAATGATGAGATTAGTATTATCTGTCAGTCAGAAATTAGCCGGTTTGTTGATTGGTGTGATAAAAAATAAGCCAAAAATAAATGCTAAGAAAACTGAAGAGATGGGATTTGACCCAAAGTGTACTGTATAGGAGATTATCGTCAAGTGGTTGTACACGACCATCCTATCACCTATAAGTACTTGGGCATTTACATTGATAGATCTTTAACATTTAAAACGCACATAGAGTGGGTTTGTTCTCGTTTACACCAGAGATTGGCAACCTGTTCAGTGTAAATCTAAGTTGATGCATCTCTTAAACACAGGATGGAAAATAGTTGGGCACGATGAATATTTTAATCCTCAAGTTTTATGAGAATTGTGTCCTCAATCAGGTGGAAAGAATTCTGAATGATCCAACTCATTTTTTTGTTTCCACATCATAAACTGCTTCCCTCTGGTAGGAGATGTAGAGTCCCTAAGTGTAGGTTAATCCGATTCAAGAAATCCTTTATACCAGTTTCAGTGGGTTGACTTCACAAGAGTTTATCTTAATTAGCAATTATAATTATTGTAACTACTGGATTTAGTATTTTTATTGCTTGTTTTTATAGAATGTCTGCAGCAATATGGTGATGCCCATAACAAATTATCGCACCACACATGGACATGGCCTCAATCATTTTGGTGATGCAATATACATCGCTTATACAGAAACAATTCTAGCAACATTTTAGCTGATTGTGCTGCATCTCTATCTCTTTTTGTG
>CAIGQZ010032409.1:4050805-4062672 GCA_903798205.1 Danio tinwini
AAACCAAATATAGATTTTTTTTTTTTTTTGGTTTGCACATGTGCTTGCTGAATTATTGCATGAAGTAAGTTGCAATATTTCAAGTACAATTAATTAAACGCATTTTCATTTACCAGATACAAAAATTTAACATTACACTGCATTCATTATTTTTGTGTGCCACCCTAAGATTTAATGCGACCCTTCTGGCCACCCCTAAGAAATTTTTCTGGGGGTGTCACTGATTGTAAGGAAAGCATATGAACATTTTCACATTAGTCAGTAATATTACTGAAATTAATTTAAAAAGTGAATAAATATAAATTTACACTGAATAAATAGACTCTGATGGGCTGAAAATCTGTGGAAATCTGCAGATTTCTGCGGTCGCAGATTTTGTGTGGGCCTAATGATTTAAATCATCTTAATGACAAAAATATTGTTTATCTCAGTATATTTTGGTGCAATATATCATACAACAAAAAATAGATATGGTGACAGGCCTACTGGAGTAATGATGCTGAAAATTCAGTTATTTAAAACATGAATATTTCACAGTATAACAGTTGTACTGTATTTCTGATCAAAATTCACCCAGAGGTGACATCTTCAAAAAAGCATCTTAATTATTCCAAACTTTTGAACGTGATCCTGAAATCTGATTTAAATAATAAAACCATAACAAAAATCCTATTGAGTGTACAGACATGAAAGCAGCTTTTAATGAAAGCACTGCACTTACCCAACCCCACATGGCAATTCTGCCTTTGTCAATGAAACCCATTTCAATGAACTTTCTGAAATGAAACACATAAAGCAATTACAAAACAACTACACATAAACCAAACATCTTTTGTAGATGATTTGTCATGAAAATCTGTCAGCTAGTCTAGCGTTTGCCCTTCAACAACCTCTTTTTGACAGATTCTCCATGACACTTTCTCTTTTTTTTTCTCTTTCAGGAAGCGGACTGAACTGGTATCTCTGATCTGTCTGTAAATGTTACGTCAGGTTAAATGGTTGTGGATCAGCATGAGTGTGTGCACATCGTTCCCTCCGCCTCACCTCACGGCCGTGATCTGATCTTCCACCTCATACGTCCCCAGCCGCTCGTAGATGGCGTGCATTATTTCATCCCCCTGGAAACCACTTCCCCTGCCGTCGAAACTGGCCACGATGATCCTCTCAGTGCTGCACAGGTACGTCGCCCACTCCAAGCGAAACACGTAATCTATGTTCTGGCTGGCTGGACCACCATACCTTTAATGTGACAGTGGAAAAACACAGCTATAGCAGAGAAATACTGTGTAATAACTGCATACATCAGTCGTTTATTAAGCCTTGTGTACTGTTCAAATTGACTACCCTTTCGTTATATTTTTGATCTCTATTATGACTTTTTTTTTTTTTTTGTTCGAAAAGCCATGACAGCATATAATCATGCATTCTTGATTGTGTTGGGAGGAGGTAAAACTTATGTCATTATAATGGAAGTCAATGAGGCAAAAACCGTCACTAACATAATGAAAGTGTAGTAAATTTGCCTAAAGTGTATTGAAAAATTTCAAAAAATTTTCTGAAAGTATGTGTCAATAAGATTTAACACAAGATTATTCCATTTGCTGAAACAGAGAAAGTTGTGGCATAATTAAAACTCAAAATGAATGGATGAAAACATCCCCAACAGCACTCAAGGGTCAAGCATTAGCAAATGGTGATTTATTAGTGCTGGGCAAAGATTAATCGCAACCAAAATAAAAGTTTTTTTGACATAATATTTATGTGCATGTGTACTATATACAGTGTTTCCTCTAGGATTTTTTTCCAGCTCTGGCGGCAGCCCTTTTGATCTACCAACTACCTATAGCTTTATTTAAATGACAAATGTCGTGATGCAGTATTTAATCGAGATTGGATTTAATACGATTTAATATTTATTACGTAATACGAGCATGCTGTTATTTTTGCTTATGCAGGGATTTCCTCTGTTCGTGCACAAAACTTCTTGTACGCTCTCAAATATACGCTGCTCAAGTGCAGATTTTCTTGTGCTCTGAAATAAACGCTGCTGAAGTGCGATTTAGCGCGTTTATGTAGTGAATATATCTCCAACATTTATTAGATTGGCTATAGGAATATTTATGAATATCTCCAATAGACCTACAGAGCGGCATTAATTTGTCCTGAAAAAGTGAAACGGCTATAAACTCCAGCAAGATAAAATCTTTGTTTGTTGTATGCAGAACCACGGACCTTCATCTATAAATAAAGTATAATTATGGAAACTGTGTTCATCCTAACTGAAAGCTGTACGTATTGTTTGCTGGCTTCACGCATCACGCGCCAGTCAGTCAGCATGTCACCTTAAAGGGTTAAACAAATATAAATACACTACGGTTACAGAAAAGTTTGCGCTGTTATAGTTCACTTACAATTTAATATGTTTTGGTGCGATTATAACCCGCTATTTAAAAAAACAGCAACGTTTTGAATGAGAAGCCGTAATGTAGCCATGACGGGATGAATTTTGGTGTGGTGCCCCGCCATGGAAAAACGGATATAGTGGAAATCTTGATATACATTTATTATGTAGAGTGTTTTATTTGCTGCAAGAAAGATCAAGGTCCCATAATGCAATACGAAAGCATAAATAAACGGGAAAATAATAACATGAATCACAAAATATGACAAACTGTTAATTTTGTAAGACATATTTTTTTTAAGTATATATGTAAAACATGCATGCATAACAAAATTACACAAAACAATTTACATAGATCTTCACATTTATATATAATTTTTTTTTAGATTATTAATCATTTAGTTATTTGTTCTGAATGATCTTACACCCAACTACTTTTATAATAGTGATGTGCGATACCACTGGTTTTCTATCCGATCCAATACCAAGTAAAATGAAAGCGAGTATCGGCGATACCTTTCTGATACTGCCCAAAAATGACTGTTTAGGAAATTAAAGTAACAAGTAGTTTACTTAAGTGTCACTTTATACTGAATACGAGACATATTACCAGTTATTCTTGTTTATTGTTTATTGATGAAGAATTATCATACAAAAAAATTAAGCCAACTTACATATTTATTGACAGCATCTGAGCATGTATATCTTAAAACGCCTGCCTGAACATCTTAAATAAAACATTGACACTTCTACGTTTAGTGACATGTTCATCCGGTTCCCCTGAAAGTGTTTTTAACCTTTTCCGTTGTGTTATCATTGTCACAATAAACGAAATCCCTGGCAAAATACAGCCACATCGCCACATTTTCTCCCTCTGTACCTGGATAGTGCCTGCCTGCTGCACCTAAGGGTTTCTGCATCGTTTGAGTTTATGGAAGTGACGTAGCTCCACATACTTTGCTTGCGGTCATCCATATCCAATGACCGTGTCTGAACAACATGTGCCAGCGGACTGAGTGGTTAGCTACCGTGCTCTACAGTTGTACAGTGCCATATTACGCACATGACTTGGCAGGCAGAAGAACAAGTAGTTCCGACTAAGTTGGCATTATTCAGATAAACTAGGGTAATTGTGGTTACTTTCTACTGTATTTCTATTTCCAATGCAATACATATTCATTTCAAATGATTGAAATATCGATATTTTGATAAGATAATCGATTCTGAAACATGCAAAGCTGGTATCGGAGTTATCGATATTTTAGTATCGATTCGCACATCACTAGTTTATAAACAATACAGTAAATTAGTAGTGTAAATTAATACAATCATAAGCACATTATACATGGGATTAAAAATCAACAACACCGCATTTGACGCTGACTTCATCATTAGACTTTTTTTTTTTTTTTTTTTTACAAGAAATGTATACTTTTATTTGATGATGTATTAAATTAATCAAAAGTGACAATTAAGACATTTATAGTGTACTATTTCTATTTCTCATAATTTTAATAAATGCAGTTTTTTTTACTTGGTATTCATCCAATAATTTTCACAAAAAATGTGGATTTTCAGCTTTTTTTTTGAGCACCAAATCAGCATATTGAATAATTTTGAAGGGTCATGTGACACTGAATACTGATGTAATTATATAAAAATTCAGCTTTGCATGTTAGGAATAAATATTTTAAAAACATTTATAATGGAAACCAGTGATTTTTAAATGTTGCATTACTATTTTGTATAATAGAGATTGTTGTATTATAACTTTATTTTATATTATTATTATTATTTATAATAAATTATATGTATATTATATTATGTATAATGTTGCATATAAAATTACATGTTTTTACTGTAATTGTTTAATACCTGCATTGCTGAAACTAAAAACAAAACGGTATTCTTACCCTATGTTTTTAAAGAAATTGTACTGTAGGTTCATTTACAAATGTGAATCAAAAAGCTGTGATTTTAAAATAATTAATGTTCTGGTTAATTATTTTTTGCAAACAACGACAGCATAGAATGTTAGAGTACATTAAAAAAACATTTACTCACACATCTACTAAAAGAGGGTACTTTTTGGAAGAGTCAAAGTTTGGTGGGAACATCATCTGATACCAGAGATCTGGAGAAGCAAACAGTATGAACAGATTTAAGTACAATGCTAAACTATTTCTCTAAAGCAGTGGTTATCAAACTTTTTTCATCAAGTGCCACCCTAGAAAAAAAAAAATCTCTACAAATATCACCATAATGACCAGTAATGAAATATGAAATACAGTTAGCGTATAGGGCTGTGTATTGGCAAGGGCCTCATGATACGATATATCGCGATACAATACATATTGTGATATATTGCAATAGTTTGTATTAGGATATGTGTCACATTATATTGACAACTTGATAAAGTCGGCAGACAAATAAAAATTCCAATTTATTTTCCATCCATTCCAATTCACTAAAACTGCACAGTGTGATTGATCAGTGAACGTTGTATATTGCAAAGCTTACAAATGGCATTTATTTTTTTTCTAATTCAGTACTTCCTGGTATAGCGTTTAGGGTTGGGCTATGTTGACCAATTTGGCATTGTACGATGTCTAATGTGAAACATTGATGGACCATGAAGATTAGTTACACACAAATTACCACCTGTCAATCACTTTTTTCCGCAAGACTCGATCTGGCATGACTAGGCAGAGTGAACCGTGCAGTTATGGCGTCCACACACTTGCTTGGTAAAAAAGCTGCACAACCAACAGGAACTAACCAACAGTATCTGAGGTTTTCACTAAAACTACTGAGTACAAGCATGAAAGCGAAAGACTGAGCAGTGTACTGACGCTGTGACGTTACCTGAGAGAATCAAAAGACTGAAGAGTCGTTAGATAAAGACAAGATTAATTAAATATCACGTTTAACAACTGTAGTGAGACGCGATCCAGTGGTACATCCTTGATAAACTGTCCGTACCAATGACTGTATAAAATATACAGTCCGTACACTTCTCTGGAGTTCAGACGAGTGCATGACAGTGTGTGTGGAGGGGGCTGTGTGTGTGTGGTTACGTGATGTCCGTTTTCAGCAGACGGAGGGCTGTCCAGAAATGCTTGGTGAAACGCCAGTTTGGATGTGGATCATTTTTTTTTTTAAAATGCCATTTAAAAACTAAGCTGTATTAGTGTAAACGGGGCCTGAGTGTGTGTTTTTCACGAGCGCGTTTGCAATGGGGGTGGTGCGGAGGATCGGTGATGCCACCTCAGCAGCATCATGATGTCTATAGGCCATCGGCTATGGCATCGTCTATCGACCAAACCCTAATAGAGTTAAAACCAAAGTGCAGCCACACGTCAGCTCTAAAAGCTGGAGGCACCTTTATATTTTATGCCATGCTCACTCATGCTTGCTTCTGATCCTGTACTACTTGGCGTTTTGTTGATCGTGTTAGCGACATCTACAAGAGTGGAGGAGGAGGTCATTTGGCACAACTTAAATCAATACTTGAGGTTGGACTATCGATACACTATTGTAAAAGAAATTATCGCGATAGTTAGATATATCGATAATATTGCACAGCCCTAGTAGCGTAGTAGGCCTAATTAAGCAGCTACAGCTCTGCAGTTTAAAAATGAGATATTCTTCTTAAGAATATTTATTTTTGTCAGCCACTTGAAACACAACGAGGCTCAAGACATGTATGGCATGATTTGTTGCTATTTTCAGACCTGCTCAACAGTAATTTTCATGTTTAAATGGCAAATACATTTGCACTGCTTTGTGGATTCATGGGTGTGCCGGACTGGAGTGCGTTTCCCTAAACCATTGTTAGCCAACTAAGGTCGCAAGTTCTGTCGTTACAAACATTGTTCGTTGATTTGCCATTTCCCAAATCCATCGTTTAAACGTACATTCACAAACTGCGTCGCAAACTTGAGCACTTGCAATTACACCTCTGGAGCTGTAGTTAGAAACATAGTCCTGGCTGTGTCCTATTCCCACTTATCCCCCCTATGCCCTATTTATTTAGAACATTTTAACATTTAAACTTGGAATGATTAAAAACAAAAAAGCATTAAATTTATCTTAGGTGTAATTTGCTTTCAAAGTATTTTTACATTTCAGATTTAGCGATCTTCATGTTTACAAATGTGCTCCCTTCGCAGTGCACTTTGAAAACATTGATATCATTTTGAACACAGCCTCATGACGAAAGCTATAGGTGATCTATTAATTAAAAGCGAATTTTGTTGTGTCTCCAAAGCTTGTGAAAACAAAAAAATATAGCATGTTAATGCTTTTAATTCATAGTGGGTTATTTATTAAATATCTGTACTGTATATGACATGGGCCTGTTGGTTAGAACATTTCTGCAGTGGTTTGCATGTCAAATTGTAAAAGTAGACTTAAAAATAAACTCCTAAATAATAATAATAATAATAATAATAATAATAATAATAATCATTAATATTATTTATTAAAAAAGTAGGATTTATTTCCTAATAAATAATAATTATTAAATTTATTTTTTAATAAATAACCTCATTATTTATGATTCATATATGATATTAGAATACGTGTTAACTTTTGTAAGTGTTTTTATGTTTTAGAATAGAATATGTAATGCTTTTAAAAATATTTGTATAGGAAACATCGGCTCTATATGTGCCATTTACATATATTTCAATTAATATGGAAATGAGTGCATGTTTTTACCAAAATTAATCTTGGATATATATTTTTTTTTGTACGTGTAAAACAATATAATGTGCACAGAAATTATGGGGTTCTTCTCTAAAAAGTTGTTACTCCACTCCATTTAGAGCATCATTATTGGCATTTTTCGTTTGGTTCAAACAATGGATCTGTGACAGAGAAACTACAGGTTTTGGGAAACACTCGTCACTACGTCGTTCTTTTCCCAAACGATGCATTGTACTATGATAGTTCAGCCGCAAGTTACGTCGTTGTTTGGGAAACGCACCCCTGACAAGGAGGTGTGTTAAGGTGCATTACTATTTTGAGGAACTAAAATAGACCGCGCCATTGACCAACTAAAAGCTGCTCTAAAGTTCAGCGCAGGTTGTTCATTATGTGCCTATGCTAGTCCAAACGCTTACACATTGCTTAATGCACAAAGAATGTACAGCAATACACAAATATCTTTACATATTAAAAAATTAAAGGATTAAAATGTTACAAAAAATATTATTTTCTACATATAAAACAACACTACCTCCATGCCTTTATGTCGGGATGCTTTTTTTCAGTTTATTCATGACAACTTTCATTTGTATAATGTTTTTATTGTTTGTAGTTTTTATTCTAAATTATATTCTACAGTTTTGAGAACTACTGCTTTAAGTACACTACTGAACTTACCGAATCCTGCGATCTTCAGAGTGGCTCGTTTCATGGTTGGCATCAGAAGCTCAGTAGTCAGAATGTTTTCCAGTTTCTTATTGTCCTCAAGCACCTGAGTCTCTAATCCAAAATAAGAAATATGTTCGTTTTAAAACAATGATAAAGTAAACACACACATACAAAAAGGTTTAAGACAGGAATGTAATTTACATGTAGAAATGGTTTCATTTTATGTGCTTCCTTTTAACCATAACTGCATTTTCTTGTTTTCTGCGGGGCAAATATTTACAAATGATGCAATTATGATTGTGCATTGGTATGGATAAGCGTTTTGCATGTGTATGACACTACACAATTGTCAACACATCAATGTGGTTTCTAATCATTGACTTAGTAGTATTAATAGTAACAAAAAGCAAAACTGTAAAAATAAAAGGGTTAAAATCCTTCAAATGAATGCATTTTTGGTATAGTTATTAGATATTATGCTTGTAAAATCTGTCAGTAAAAGTGTAAAATATTAAAATATGATACTTTTGTGATGTCTCTGACAGACATTATTTTCCATATGGACCTACAGTTGTAAATTTTAGGTTGTGTAGAATTAATTCTTAGTTAAATCACTCAGGATATACTTGAAAGTGCAACGATGTTTTCTATTATATATGTCTTCTGAAGAAAGTGTTTATTTATTTTTGTTGCTTGGCTGGAATAAAAAAAATTAAACCATTTAAAAGCTGCTATGGTCAATATTATATAATATAACAAATATATAAATATAAAATTATTATTCTAATAATAAAATATAATATTAAAAGGTTTGTTGACTGAACACATCAAATCATGCTCTGTGTTTTTTTTAGTGGAGTTCAACAGCATGTCTATCATGTCTCCATGTTTCATGGCCCTCTGAAAACATCCCATTCTTATACGCTGTGTAATATCACTCCGCCTGGTGCAGGCATTTTATGGCAGCAAATTTTCTTGACTATTACGCCAGAATAATTATTACTACAGAGAGGAGTATAGTTCCTAGCAATATTGATCTAGAAAATAGAAACTTTTCATTTTCTGTTGATAACTTCAGAGACCTTAAGCTTTAAATAAGAAAATGATCTAAACTGAATGGTTTCGTAAAAAAAAAAAAGAAAATCCACAATTCAACAATGTGCTAAGCTAATAGTTACCCTGCCAGAACAAGAAATCAGCTGAATGATTTAAAAAAAGGTTTCAAGTCAACTTTTCCTATTGGCTACAGAACAAATCACTGTTGTTTAATAACCTGCCTAAATAACCTAACTTTAACCCAGTAAAGCCTTTAAATTGCACTTTAAACGGAATACTAGTGTTTTTCAAAATAAATGGAGTAAAATATTTCCTACTGTCATCATGACAAAGACAAAAATGAGTTTTTAGAAAATAGTTATTAAAACCAGTGGTGGAAAGAGTACTGAAAGATCATGCTTAAATAAAAGTAATGTAATGTGTATTTATATAGCGCATTTATTGTGTATGGCCATACACCCAAAGCGCTTCACAATCATGAGGGGAGTCTCTTCACACCACCACCAGTGTGTAGCATCCACTTGGATGGTGCGACGGCATCCACAGGACAACGGCGCCAGTACGCTCACCACACACCAGCTATTGGTGGAGTGAAGAGACAGTAATAGAGCCAATTCGGTGGATGGGGATGATTAGGAGGCCATGATGGGAAAGCGCCAATTGAGGGACTTTGGCCAGGACACTGGGGTTACACCCCTACTCTATACGAGAAGTGCCATGTAATTTTTAATTACCACAGAAAGTCAGGACCTCGATTTAACTTCTCATCCGAAAGATGGCGCACACTGACAGTATAGTGTCCCCTTCACTATACTGGGGCATTAGGACTCACACAGACCGCAGGTTGAGCACCCCCTGCTGGTCTCTAACACCACTTCCAACAGCAAAAGTACCATTACTTGCCTAAAAATGTAGTGCAAGTAGAGAAAGTATAACAACAATCAGTCCAATGCATTTGAAATATGTGAAATGTAAAAAGCCTTTATTCACATGGCTAATCCTTAAAAAAACCAATGCGTTTCAGCAAAAAACTGATTGTTGTTGTTCGTTTTGATGAATCCCTTACCCAAAGAGCACTGACAAAATATTTGAGCTACCCCTTAGCGCTTTTTGCTTATTTTTTTGGATTAGAGTAAAAGTTTTTTTTGTGAATATTACTTAAAGAGTAAAGGTAGACCTTTCAAGAGTAATGAGTAGTGAGTAATTACACTGTAAAAAGTTGATGCATTTACATGTAGTTTGTGGATGTGTGTGAACATAACATTCTGTTGTGCATTTAGTTATTGCCCAGCAGGCACACAACATCATAAGATGTAATATTAGGTTAGATTTAGGTTGTGATGTCAGGTGACCAAAATTCAATGTCTGGCTAGCGGCTAGGGCAGCGTTATTTTAATGCCCAATAATGACAATCAATGACGTTGATATTCGGTTGATTTTAGGTTGTCAGAAAGTGACCAAAATCCAACATGGAGCCAACATCTTAAACCAACGTCATATTGATGTCAAATACTGACATTTATTCGTTAGGTACGGCAACCAAAATCCAACATCTGATATACGTCATAGTGGTAACGTCCACACAGCGTCAAGCTGTAATATCACTAGACGTTATTTGGTTGATTTTAGGTTGGAGATTGGACATTGACATCAGCCTGATGTTGGGTTCTGGCGTAAACCTGATTTTCATTTCCAAACAAAATGCAACGTCATGTTGACGTCTTGTGCCTGCTGGGTGTTAAAGGCCATTTCGGTCATCGTAGAGTAAACGTTTGTCATCTTCTCATTAGTGATATGCCTCTAAATAGTCTCTGGATCATTGCGTGTAAACATTTTGGGCATCTTCTTGGACACTTTTAATGCTTCAAGATGGTTTGCTGCATTTATAAAGTGTCCATGTCTTGACTTGCGATTTACTTTCAATGTGCGATTAGATTGGACTCACAGTACTGCTTGTTCTAATTCTAAAGTAGTGATTGCAGGTTGAAGTAGGGGGGTAAAAGTACCAATACAGCACTTAAAATACTCAGGTGAAAGTAAATGTACACATTTTTTTAACTACTTAGTGAATTAAAATTCCTGAGAAAAACTACTCAATTACAGTACTTGGAGTATTTGTAACTTGTTACTTTACACCACTGATTGTTTAAAATGAGGGCTAATAATTTAATCTTCAACAACTGCATGTGTAAATTAACACACAAAAGGGTTTAAAAGCTACAAGCACAAACCTTTAGCCAGCCCTCGGTTGTCCATCATTGTAAACAGCGGAAGTCCTGGTCCTGTAAAAGCAGTGTTTATCAGCCTCATGTGTCTCAGTCAGCTCAGATCACCAGCAGGTATCGTTCAGTTGTTTGTTCTAGGTGAATCTCACAGGCGTAAAAGCGTGTTCACTAACCGTAGCAGTCCATCCGGAAGTACGAGGCGTTCAGGCTGAAGTAAGCAGAGTTATACTGACACCTGTCCTGATACAGCGCACAGGTCAGGCACTCGGGAGCAGAGTGTTCACTCCTGCTGATAGAAATCCTGGCAAACACAGACATATGCTGCTATTAATACAGACAGGGATGAATCATTTAGAAAATGCTGAACAAATTACTTGGTGTTCTGGTACTGTTGTTTTTTGAAGCCAATTTGCTACAATTTACAGTACTGGCTACAATATTTAAAGCAAATCCAATATAAAAAGTTGAAGATATTTCAGTTTTTATATATATATTTTCCCCCAAATATTTTCCAAGTGCTTTTTTTCAACATTTTTAAACAATGGTTTTTATAATTAATTACTAATAACTAATTTATTTTGTCAACTTCTGCTGATGGAAATCCTGACAAATGCAGACATACAGTATGCTGCTGTTAATACAGACAGGGATGGGTCATTAGAAAATGCTGACCAAATTACGTATGTCCTGTTATTTTTACACGCGCGCGTGCGCGCGTGCGTGCGTGCGTGCGTGCGTGTGTGTATGTATATGTGTATGTATATATGTGTATATATATATGTGTATATATATATGTGTATATATAT
>CAIGQZ010032409.1:4068944-4079160 GCA_903798205.1 Danio tinwini
TTATTATTATTATTATTATTATTATTATTATTATTATTATTATTAGTGGCCAGCTCAAACATGATGATTCAAATGACTTCTCAACATGCTTGCTTTCCTGGTATTTTTATGCTTTAGAAGAACAGCACCTTTAATACATACCATTAACTGTGACTTTTGCATCAAACTCCTAATTTGCTTCTCATTAATAGTTAAGGTGGTAGTTGTGTTTAGGTATTGGTTAGGGATGTAGAATAAGATCATATAGAATATGAACTTTATAAACACTAATAAACAGCCAATATAATAGCTCAAATGTGATGCAAACTACTTCACCATGCTTTCTTTCCACCTGGTGCCGTCATAGTCATAGATCTGCAGAAGTACACTGTCCTGTCTGCGTGGCATCCATTGGACCGCCAGCCGATCATCTGTGACCCACGTGACTGTACTCAAATAGTGATCACTGGGAAAAAAAGAGTAGGATTAAAAAAATGATTGATTTGTTCAAGATTTGAGGCTTTGTGTAAAAATGTAAAACTAGAAACAGAAGAGGGACACACCCTGATCCGACTGATTTCGGTACTACGACTTCTGATTGTTTGGATGGATTTTCTACATCAATAACAAACAGCCTTGCTCTGGGTATAACAGATCCTGCCTTTGTGAGAACAACAACAACAGTTTAGTAACAAAATGTATTTGATGGTGCTGTAATACAAGAACAGCATAGATCAACAAGCCTATTCCATGATGCTTTTAATGCTATGTAAAATATTTGATACAAGCTGTAATTCATAAAAAAAAGATAAATTAGGTGATTTAAATGCTGCAAATTTCTTTTTGCATGAGAATAAATTATAGTTTTGCCTTGTTAATATACACTCACTGGCCACTTTATTGGGTACACCTTTCTAGTACTGGGTTGGACACCGGTCAGCTGCACATCCATGATGTGAATCTCCCGTTCCACCACATCCCAAAGGTGCTCTATTGGATTGAGATCTAGTGACTGTGGAGGCCATTTGAGTACAGTGGACTTATTGTCATGTTCAAGAAACCAGTCTGAGATGATTCGCGCTGTCTGACATGGTGTGTTATCCTGCTGGAAGTAGCCATCAGAAGATCGGGTACACTTTGGTCATAAAGGGATGGACATGGTCCGCAACGATACTCAGGTAGGCTGTGGCGTTGGCACGATGCTCAGTTAGTACTAATAGGCTCAAAGTGTGCCAAGAAAATATCCTTCACACCATTACATCAACACCACCAGCCTGAACTGTTAATGCAAGGCAGGATGGATCCATGCTTTCATGTTTTTGAGGCCAAATTCTGACCCCACCATCAGAATGTCTCAGCAGAAATCAAGACTCATCAGACCAAGAAACATTGTGTGAAATGTAGCCTCAGTTTCCTGTTCTTAGCTGTCAGGAGTGGCACCCGGTGTGGTCTTCTGCTGCTGTAGCCCATACGCCTCAAGGTTGGATGTGTTGTGTGTTCAGAGGTGCTCTTCTGCAGACCTTGGTTGTAATAAGTGGTTATTTAAGTTATTGTTGCCGTCCTATTAGCTGGAACCAGTCTGGCCATTCTCCTCTGACCTCTGGCATCATCAAGGCATTTGCGCCTACAGAACTGCTGCTCACTGGATATTCTTTTTTTTTCTGACCATTCTCTGTAAACCCTAGTGATGGTTGTGCATGAAAATCCTAGTAGATCAGCAGTTTCTGAAACAGACCAGTCCGTCTGGCACCAACAACCATGCCACGTTTGAAATAACAAATCACATTTCTTCCCTTGATGCTCATTTTGAACTGCAGCAGATCATCTTGACCATGTCTACATGCCTAAATGCATTGAGTTGCTGCCATGTGATTGGCTGATTAGAAAGTTGCGTTAAAGAGCAGTTGCACTGGTGTACCTAATAAAGTGGCTGGTGGATGTACAGGGTATGTATCATTAACAGGTTGATATTGCGATTTAAATCTCCTTATCAGATTTTTAGTATAACTACTGCGTATTTGCAGATTTAAATGGTGAGGGACAAATACTGTACAATTTTTTTTTTTTAAACATTTCTAGAAAATTGCTCCTTAGTTTAACAAACAATGGGGTAACTTTAGTTTAGGTCACAATTCATTCTATAGTCTTATTAGCTGCCTATTAAGTTATTAACTGTTCATTAGTAGTTATAAAGTATGATCTTCTTCAGCATCTGTAACCCTACCCAAAACCTCAAGCCAACTATTACCTTACTAACTATTATTAAACAGCTAATTAGTAGTTTTTTAAGCCAGGAGTGTTTGCAATGGTTTGTTAATACCGTGAATTGTGACCTAAACTAAAGTGAAATAGCATTTTCTTGTAAAACAATCAAATAATTGTTTGATTTATAGTTTTATATATAACTTTTAATGTTTATTATATATATGTTACATATATAATGTTTATTATATAATGTTTATTTAATGTTTATTATATAAATTATATTATATATAATTTAATGTTTATTGCCTTTTCTTTCTTGTATTTAATTTTGTGTTGTCACTCGTCACTTTATGTACACTGAAAGCTTCTGTTGCCAAAACAAATTACTTGTGTGTGTGAAGCACACTTGGCAATAAAACTGATTCTGATTCTGATTCTGAACTACTTTTTTATAGTAGCTATGTTTCGTCCACCTATTTGTGCACATTTTAGAATATTGCATTAAAAATGTGTAATAGAAACACCAAGATGTGCATATTGTTGCTGCTATAGGCTGGAATGTCCATCTAAAATTTTTAGGTGGCCCGGTCATACATTAGGCAGGTATAAAATAAATAAAAAAATAATAATATTAGTGGTATTAACTTATAAATAATAGCAAAAAAAAACTTGTCTAGGAAAAAAAAGTCTTAATAACAAAAAAAAAAAACAACATTTCATGTCTCATGATCACAAGAAATCAACTTTTTGTTTTGTGAGATTACAAGAATTTAAGTCGTTCTCCTAAATCAGGGGTCACCAATCTCGTTCCTGGAGGTCCGGTGCCCTGCAGGGTTTAGCTCCAACTTGCCACAACACACCTGCATGGGTGTTTCAAGTATAACTAGTAAGACCTTGATTAGCTTGTTCATGTGTGTTTGATTAGGGTCGGAGCAAAAATCTGCAAGATACCGGACCTCCAGGAACACGTCTTAAAAATATATTAATGCATGGCTACTTATTACTTTCTCATTAAAAATGCTGCTTTATTGGCATTTTTATTTTGTGTTAATCTAGTTTATTTCACATTTGTATAGAAACAGCTTTTGTGGATTTTTAGTAGCCTCCTCTACATCATATACTGTAGTAACATCATTACTTGTGTGTAAAGTCTTAGGTAACACTTTACAATAAGGTTGTATTAGTTCATGTTAGTAAATGCATTAACTAATTTTAAAGAGCCCCTATTATGGGTTTTTGAGAATGACCTTCCATGTAGTGTGTAACACGGCTCTAAGTGAAGTGAAATATCCAGCTAAAGCTTAATTCTGAAAGTGGACAGTGTTTAAAGTATTGATTAATTTATAAAAGAGTCGACTCCTAGTACTTTAAATTAATCGTTTTGATAACGAGTCTTTAGCCGTTTCGTCGTGACGTCGATACGAAACTTCGCCCAGTTGTTGCGCTCGCAAAAACCTCAGCATTATAGCCCAGCCATGTGCTGTTCGAGTGCTTCTGGAATCTACATACTTACAACGGAGAATTCCTCAGCCTTTTGTAAAAGGAAGGATCAGAAAAGACTTGATGCAAGGGACTATGTCAGAACATGGAGCAGTACATCGTGGATCAGTTCCTCCATTTCACAAGTGTAAGTATGTGGTTAAAATGGTTGCCTCCTTGCATTTTCTAGCTTTCAAATTGTGAATTTAATTGTGTTTGTTGTAACCTCTTGTACTGTATGGTTAACTCTTTATATTCTCATATCGCGTCTAAAGCCACGTGAACGCGACGCGTGGTGCTTTGTTTACGGATTTAATGCGTTTGAGCCTGCGATCTTCTGCTGTTTGTCATTGCTATGGTCATCGTCAGCTCAGCTGTTCTTACATACTTTCAGCAGTCAAGTTTCAAAATAAAACTGCACACACATATCTGCCGACATCTGTCCCTAAAAATCTGGTAGACCAGAGGGTTAGGTTCGGGGTGAGGTGTCTAAATAACAGTCAGGGCTGGAGCAAGCTGGACTGGCGCTCTATGCGAACGGCGATCATGCTGCCCTCAACCCGAAAGTAAAAAAGAAAGTGACCGGTTCGCGGTTGAAAGTGAGGACCGGGAGGGAGGGTGTGGGTGTTGCGGATGAAAGTGAGGACCATGGGGGAGATTGTTTGCGGACGCTGCCCTCACTATGGACGTGCCGGCCCAGATAACACTGGTAAGAACCGGGTACTGTGTTCTATGATGTTAGTAACTATTTTGAAGTTGTTTCTTTAATATACATTCTTTATATTCTGTTTTTGAATGCTTCTGTTAAGGACTTTTATTTTGGTGTTGTGTCCTCTGAGGAGGAGGGTAGTGTGTGTGTGTGTGTGTGTGTGTGTGTGAGAGAAGAGCAGGTAGAGTGTGACGGGCTAGGAGAGTCGTGTTGATCTCCTCCCCAGTTCTTGGAGTTTTGCTAAAAAAAAATAGTCGTCTGTATTTCCATTCATTCACTGGCAGTTAAAATCCACTAATATGAAGCGTGTATGCACTCGGACTAAATTGTTGATGAGCTGTGCTGGGCATTTCACTCTGTCTCGCGCTGAAGGCTGTCATCGGTCCAATCACACAGACTAGCTTCGCGCTAAGGAGGGCTTTGGGAACAAATGAATCGCTGAAAGATTCATATGGGAGTCGCTGGGAAAATTAGGTAAAAAAAAATGCATATTATAAGAACATGAAAGTGTTTTTTGACCTTGCATACATATCAGCCTGTTGTTGGAGACCCTTACAACCAAAATATGACCCTATTTAATGTATAATAGGGGCTCTTTAACTAACAATGAGCAATACATTTATTACAGTATGTGTTCATTGTTAGTTCATGTTAACTCACGGTGCATTAACTAATCTTAACAAGCATGAATTTAGATGTTATTAATGCATTAGTAAATGTTGAACTATCAATAATCAATGCTGGTCAAGTACTGTTTATACTTGGTTCAGGTTAGTAAATACATTAACCAATGAAACCTTATTGTAAAGTGTGACAGAATCAAAAATCAAAAATGAAACGAGACATTCTGAAATGCTTGGATGTTTACTTACTTTTGGGTAGGGGACGAATACTGTGACTGGGTACTGGTCATTTCCATACAATGAATATTCAATGCTGTGAACTCCAGTGTCATTAACTTGTAGGTAAGCCAGATATTTGCCCTGCGGAGACCACCAGATGGCTTCATTGGAGGCAAACACTTCCTCTTGAGTGAGAAAAGAAACAGATGGATTAATAGGTATGAATGAATAGTTGAAGTCTGAATGATTAGCCCTTTCAAATATTTAAATGATGTTTAACAGAGCAAGAAATCTTTCACAGTATGTCTGATAATATTTTTTTCTTCTAGAGAAAGTCTTGTTTTATTTCAGCTAGAATAAAAGCAGTTTTTAATTTAAAAACCATTTTAAGGTCAATATTATTAGCCCCCTTAAGCAATATTTATTTTTATTGTCTACAGAACAAAGCACTGTTATACAATGACTTGCCTAATTACCCTAACTTGCCTAATTTACCTAGTTAAGCCTTTAAATGTCACTTTAAGCTGTATAGAAGTGTCTTGAAAAATATCTAGTCAAATATTATTTACTGTCATCATAGCAAAGATAAAAAAATCAGTTATTAGAAATGAGTTATTAAAACTATTATGTTTAGAAATGTGTTGGAAAAATTCTCTCTCCGTTAAAGAGAAATTTGAGTAAAATATACAGGGGGGCTAATAATTCTGACTTCAATTGTATATTCCTCATGAATGCATCATATAAATTTACCTTCATAAACCCAGTCTGGGACTCCATTGAGAATTTCATTGCCTTTTCCATTATGTGTGACCTGTATAGCCTCAGCAGTGGCGCTTGCTTTAAGGTAAATATTAAAATTCCATACGTAAGCCTGTGGATGATGCATGATCATTAGCATTGACTCTTTCAAAACAAAGCTTGCTATATTGTTTGACTCTTAAAGCTTCTATCAGAATATATGATATAATGATGTGATGCTGAAGGCCACAATAAGGTCCTCTGTTATACAGTGCTCAACATTCATTTATTTTCCTTAGTCTCATTTATCAGGGGTCGCCACAGCAGAATGAACCGCCAACTATTCTAGCATATGTTTTACACAGCTGATGTCTTTCCAGCTGCAACCCAGTACTGGGAAACGCCCATAAACTCTCACATTTAGTTCATCCAGTTCCCTTATAGCGCATGTGTTTGGACTGTGGGGGACACTGGAGCACCTGGAAGAAACTTGCACCAACACATGGTGAACATGCACACTCTACACAAAAATGCTTACTGGGGCTCAAACCAGCAACCTTCTTGCTGTGAGGTGACCGTGCTAACCACTGTTCCACCGTGCCACCCCATTTTGACAATAGATATTTTTACCCATTTCTCAGTGACAATTTCAAATATATTTTTGTTTCTCTTTTTTTATTATTTATATATATATTTTTTTCCTAACATACAAATTTGGCCAAATTTTTGGACTGTTAACGCATGTTATTTTTGTTTAATCTAATGTATATGCACTAATAATTTTGTAAAGCATCCTGTAAACAATATGAATTTAGATGAGAGATTTGTGAGGGGTGTACTCATCTGCTGAGCGCTGTTGTCAGCTCATTGATTTTGGAAATCAAATAACATTCTTTCCAAAAGGTTTTTTTATCGTACTGTCTAATCTTTAAGACCTACAAATGGCTACCATTAGTGATACTATTGCAGTTGTTTTTATGCTTTCTAAAGCCTCTGGAAAAAAGCAAGGCTAAAAGGCAAAAGCTGCTTTGGTCATACAGCATATTTAAATGTGCTTTAATGAAAAAATATAAAAGTAAGAAATGGATTAAGATAATTTAGCATTAATGTATACATCAATTCAGATTTAAAAAAAAATATATATATTTTTTCCAATTTATTATTTTTTATCCACATTGAGAGATCATTTTGAGATGGCATTTTTGTGTTTTTGAAGACATTCTCTAAAGTAAAACAAACTGAAAATAAGAAATTATGATGCACATTTCTTAATTATGTGATGAGTTTCGCACCAATATAGAATATGGTGGGCTATGGGGCAAAAAAAAAAAAAGTAAAAGGAAACAACCAAATAGAGCTTGTTGACATTGTTTGACTTCTGTAAGGGAACAATTATGAATGTGTTTACACTCACCAGCCACTTTATTAGGTACACCTGTCTTACTGCCCTTTAACGCCAATTACTAAGCAGCCAATCACTTAGTGACCATAATGATTTCCAAGGGGTCGCCAAGAGCACTCATGTTTTTTTTTTTTCTTGTTTTTTTTTTGGAGAAATTACTTTCATTTATTAAATAATGCAATTCTGATTATTTGGGGGAAAATCAACTATAGAAAGATAAGAGATTTCATTAACGTCGAGATAAAAATGAATGTGCTAAAGCAAAGATTTATTTGGATAGTTATCTTGAATTTGGTTTAATTGAAGCAATGGACAAGGTTAGAATTGAGTGTGTCATCTGTGGTGACAGACTAGCAAATGAAAGCATGAAGCCCAGCAAACTAGAGACATCAGAGCACCAGACATCCAGATGGTTGGTAAACCCAAAAAAAATTTTTTAAAACATTAAAAAAATGTCAGCGTTAAAATAGGGGTTGCCTGGAAAAAAGGTTGGGAACCACTGGTCTAGACGATCTGCTGCAGTTCAAACCCAGCATCAGAATGGGGAAGAAAGGTGATTTAAGTGACTTTAAATGTGGCATGGTTGTTGGTGCCAGATGGGCTGGTCTGAGTATTTCAGAAACTGCTGATCTACTGGGATTTTCACGCACAACCATCTCTAGAGTTTACAAAGAATGGTCTGAAAAATAGAAAATATCCAGTGAGTGGCAGTTCTTTGAGCGCAAATCCTTGATGACAGAGAATGGCCAGACTGATAGAAAGGCAACAGTAACTCAAATAACCACTCGTTAAAACCGAGGTCTGCAGAGGAGCATCTCTGAACACACAACACGACCAACCTTGATGCAGATGGGCTACAGCAGCAGAAGACCACACCGGGTGCCACTCCTGTCAGCTAAGAACAGAAAAATTTGACTAAAATTCGCACAGGCTCGCCAGAATTGGACAATAAAAGTTTTGAAAAAATGTTGCCTGGTCTGATGAGTCTCCATTTCTGCTGTGACATTCGGGTGGTAGGGTCAGAATTTGGCATCAACAACATGAAAGCTTGGATCCATCCTGACTTGTATGAGTGGTGAGGTGGTGGTGTAATGGTGTGGGGGATATATGCTCCACACACTTTGGGCCCATTAGTACCAATTGAGCATGGTGTCATTGCCACAGCTTACCTGAGTATTGTTGCTGACCATGTCCATCCCTTTATGTCCACAGTGTACCTATTTTCTGATGGCTACTTCCAGCAGGATAACGCACCATGTCATAAAGTGGCAATCATCTCAGACCTGAACATGACAAGGAGTACACTGTACTCAATTTGCCTCCACAGTCACCAGACTCAATCCAATAGAGCACCTTTGGGATGTGGTAAAATGGGAGATGCGAATCATGGATGTGCAGCCGACAAATCTGCAGCAACTGCATGAGAGCAGAATCTCTGAGGAATATTTCCAGTACCTTGTTGAATCTATACCATGAAGGATTAAGGCAGTTCTGAAAGCAAAAGGGGTTCCAACCTAGTACAAGTAAGGTGTACCTAATAATGTGACTGGTAGGTGTATAGTGTGCATAAATTAACAGTTTTACCTCAAGTCCGAAGTTTTTTTTTTTTATGGAAGACGACAATGTTGGATGTTTACATACATGTGTATTAGTTAACCATTACCATAATCTTCGAAAATAAACATGACGTCTGATATTTGTACATGTATACAGTATATCCCTAGGGACCGATACATCACATGTAACAGTCTCAAATACAGAAACCCGGTCAGCTGTTGTTCTTTCTGACGCACATGCTAGATTAAATTTCATCCATTATGCTGAAAGAATTTAGTCTCTGATTGTCTCATAGTTGAGTACACATTTTCAGTGTTTAAAAGTTTGAAATGAAAGTCTTCAACTTGCTCTTACCTTTGCAGTTTGATGTACTTTCAAAAGTGAGAACAATTGCATTTTAGACTAAATATGACATGATTTTGAGTATGACCTGGATGCTCCAGTGAGTGGTGAAATATTTAGCAATAAAATGACTGTTAGAAATTGTTTTGTGAACCAGAAAATTATAGTTTTAACTTTCAGTTTTTTTATTTGTAATTTTAGATAGTTGATTGCCTTGTCTGAAGTAACTAGGCTTTCAGCAGAACAACAAATTAATTGGAGGGTGATTGTTACAATCTATATTTTTCATTTTTGTCTCAGCCTTTTTTTCGATGATTGCACGTTCCATAGATTGCATTTGTCTGCCGCATACAGTTTGTCACTCAGGCTGTCTCATTAAAAGAAGTCACAGCAATTACATTACAAAGAATAACTGTTGGTTTCTTCTTTTATTATAGGCATTCTAGATTGACATTCAGCTGACAAATTGACCCCCCAAACAGCACAATCTTAAAAATGAGAGAACTCACCAGTTTATTTCCTACCGGTGCCCAGGTTAAAAGCTGTGTCATATGTGGAATCTGAACCTTAGAGAGAAATTCCCTAAATCCAACAGAAAACATGACTCATTAGCTAGTATAATAATGCTTTCAACCATCCAAATATACCAACTGTCTGTCCATCCATCCACATATACCATCCATCCAAATATACCAACCGTCGGTCCATCCATCCACATATACCATCCATCCAAATGTATCCTCCATCCATACAAATTTACCAACCGTCTGTCCATCCATACAAATATACCATCCATTCATATATTTAAATGTACCATCTATTTAAATATATCATCTATCCATCCATCCATCAAAATATTCAGTCCATCTAAATATACTATCTATTCAAATCTACCATCCATTCAAATATACCATTCATTCAAATCTACCATCCATCCAAATATACCATCTATTCAAATCTACC
>CAIGQZ010032409.1:4079737-4106646 GCA_903798205.1 Danio tinwini
AATGCTAAATCTTTCACTTTGACAATAACAATGCCTAAAGCGTTCTCCATACAATACATAATCTTAACGTCACAATAGTTAGTTTTGAGGTAGGTTACATAGTTTTTAGGATAACATTTACTGATCGAGTGTTTCTATCTCAGAACAGACGTAAAAGATGAAGATGATGATGATGATGATGAAGAAAATGATACTCACTGTTGACATAAATTGCCGTGGGAATTGCGATGAGCGTGATGACGACAACCGCCCCGACCAGCGCCACGCACACCTTATTACAGCCCTGCAGGTGAGGAGAAAAACTCAAATCACCTCACTTTAATCCATTTTGACTAAACAACCTCTAAAATAAGTAGGCTATCCAAGAAGTTGCGTTTAAATAGACACACCCATTACTTTTTAAAGTAACTTTATAGTCTATCGTAGGCTGTGCATTTAACACAAACAAACACAAAAAATACGAACCATAATTGCGCAGAAACTTCTCCAAAGCGCATCCAATCCACAGGAATCCGCTGAGGAGATCTCCAGATGTCCTTAAAGCAGATCGTTTAATCACCTTTGTCCGCTTTGGTCCAAGACTTGGACAGACTGCTGCGCTTTATTCCGTCCGATTGCAGTTTTCCAGGTTAAAAATGTACTTCCTCCGATGCATCATTGAGTGTGGTGTTGTAAAAGTTTCTCAGAATCAGCTCTTTGCACAACTTTCCATCGCAGTGACTGACTTCCAGACGTGCTGCTTCTCCCTGTGAGCGCTTATAACTCTGAACAACTGTTGCGCTCCAGCTGCGTTTCTCTATTGAGTTCAGCACAACCGCGCTCTGCATTATCTGCAGGAAGAACGGCTAAATGGAAGACAGTCTTACTTTCGTTTCAGAGGTATTTTAGCTTGTTTTATTAAATGCAAAGACAAAAAAGTCTTCTTAAAAACCGAGACCTTAAAAAAACCCGAATGTAATATTTATGTCTGATATATGTATATATTTATGCATTAGTGACAGTACATTACTTAAAACTAAAGATTGCTTTTTTTTTTTTTGTAAATGCAAAGGAGACAAAGTCTAATGCAAAATGTATGCATTAGAATCACAGGACAAAGTATTTAGTTTCAGTGGCATTTAAGCTTATTTCATTAAGTTTAAAGACAGTCAATTAATTTCTGTAATAAAGTTTTCATTCATTTTCTTTATCAGCTTAGTCCCTTTGTTCATCAGGGGTTGCCACAGTGGAATGAACCATCAACTTATCTAGCATATGCTTTACGCAGCAGATGCCCTTCCAGCCGCAACCCATAACTGGAAAACCTCTATACACACTCATTCACACACACACACACACACACACTACTGACAATTTAGCTTATTCAATTCACTTATAACACATGTTTGAACTGTGGGGGAAACTGGAGCACCCTGAGGAAACCCACCCATACTTGGGGAGAACATGCAAACTCCACACAGAAATGCCAACTGACCCAGCCGGGGCTCGAGCCAGCGACCTTGTAGTTTGTAAATGGTAGTATCGTCATTATTGGTTTATCTACAATAAATAATGTTGCATGTGGAAAAGTTTGTGCAACCATAGACCATTTCATTTTAATAGTCTGTGGAGCACTTTAAGATTGCAAAACTGTGTAGATTTCACACCTTTTATGGTATTGAATTGAATATTGCATGTTTTCTAATGCTTCAGTTCGAACGTACATCTGAATCGGTTCATTTCTGTTCCTCTTAATATGATTTACATATGACCCCGCAGACATCTTAATACAATATTCAGCATGATTTGAAATGTTCAGCATCTTAAATGTTCAATATAGAAATTTATTTTAAATTGCTTACTGACAAATGAGTAAAACCTACTGGTTTAAGGCATAGTGGCGTAGCATATATTTAAAAATATCATCCAATATTATATATAGATATATAGTCTCTCGGCTGTGTATGAAAACATGGCGGCTCCTTTGTTTTCATTATGGCTTGTTGCATGAGCTCGTGACGTATCTCTGTAAACCAATAGCGTTTAGCTGCGCGTTTAGCTCTGCCTTTGGGACCCTTTTGGTACCCTTTCTCGTGTTTGGTTTTGTGTTAAGGGTGCCGAAAAAGTGGTTCGGTACGCCTTTTGACAGTGGAAACGGCCATAAAAGCGTACCGTCCCGTACGGTACCAGTCAGTGGAAACGAGCCATTAATGGGACGATTTAAAAAATGTACAAGGTTGTTTTTACACCATCGATGTTGTAATGTAATTCCAATACATTCAGTTAAATAGACTTAACCCTCTACCGCACATGATATTTATGTTAATTTCTCTGCCACTGTTTCTTTAAGACCGACATTTTAAATTTTTTGTTGGAAAGAGACGACCTTAGTTTAGCCAATGATGTGCTTTAGTCAAGTCACATGACATGGTGTTTTTCTATGGTGTGATTTCTGACAGACTGGCGTTTATTGTGTGTAGTTGCTGAATGGAAATGAAAACGTCAATAAAAACAAAGGATCAAATTATGTCAGATCCACAAACAAATCTGAGACATCACCTCCAGTGAGTTATGAGGACACATTCACAACTCAAATTTTTTTGTAAATCGATCAAATGTATGTGTTGCAATAGTAGAATGCGCAATATTGCAATAGCTTAGCTAGCTAGCAAGGTCAGCTGTGATCTTTTAAGTTGTAACATTAACAACATGAATGCTAGTAGTATAATGTTGATTAGTCATATGGTAATGGCATTTGCATTGTGGATAAAATCAAATTTCAATGGCAATACTTTTGATTACTGTAGATATAAATACAGAGAACAGTGTTTTAGCGAGCACCACCATGTTCTATGGTAAGTGAAAGAAGAAAAGGACAGAACTGGCTCTTCCTGCAGATGAAAGTGAGGATGACATGGGTTTTAGTGAGCATGAGAATGATGTAGATTGGACATTTGATAAGAGGAGTGATGCAGGCAATTCAGTTAACTCAGAGGTATATAAGACAGGCATAGTATAGTGTATATAGTATAATATATAAACATTGTTAGCTAGTAACTACATTATTCTGATGCATCTGTATATATTAGACTTGTTTTTTATTTGTTAGAATATTTACTGGAGAAAGCATTTATCTTTACTGTATGTTGTATACATGATGATTCAATAGTATGATCGTTTTCAATAATATTCAGCAAAACACAATGGAATAAATGAAAGCTGTTGGAATATCAGTTGATGGAAAGTGTATAAGGTGTCATTGATAAGTTCTATGTTAAAGCTTATAATACTGCAACTCCAATTAAATCATTTCAAACAACAAAATTATTAATTATTAATAATTAATTCCTGATTAATTATGAAAGTTCTAAGTTAGACATTTTTAAGTTAGATCCACTGTTGGACGTTGTTGCCATATGGCAACAAATCATAAAGTACCTTTACCATTTTTTTTTCCAAATTTTTATTTTTATTTTTTTTACAGCACTTCAAGTTAAGCCAATCTAAGTCATATTTTTTTATATAAATTTATTATAATGTGTACAGAAGCGTTCATTTAGTTGTTCATTTAGGGTTGAAAGACTGTCATAACCACTAGCGCCGTCAGTAGTAACAGGCTAGTGCAGAAATTCCATTGAAAATACTGTGGTAAAATAAACTGTCATATTTCAAAGACATGGCGGGAGGAAATGTAATGTTATGCAGTGCTTCTTGTGTGATCTGAGACCCCCTTCATCTCGTATATCGAACAGGCAGTGAAGATCGCAGATTTTTAAAGAAGTCAGATCTTAAACGTGATAATTTTATAATGGAAAGACAGTTCACTGGAAGCTCTTCGGCTGCCTGGACGAAACTGTAAAAGTTTGTGCGCATAGCCCATTTAGTTTCTTTAATTCACCTATACCGCATGTCTTTGGACTGAGGGGGAAACCGGAGAACCCAGAGGAAACCCACGCCAACACGGAGAGAACATGCAAACTCCACACAGAAATGCCAACTGGCCCAGCTTGGACTCAAACCAGTGACTTTCTTGCTGTGAGGTGACAATGCTAATTACTGAGCCACCATGTCGCAAATATAGAACATAATAACAGAAATGAAAGTCTAGGTGTGTCTTAAATGTGCTATTTAAAATATGTATGGTAGATTTCGTCACAAGGAAGTCCTTTGACACTGGAAAAACTTGTGTGTTCAGTGCTTGTCATGGATGATGAGAGTCAATTCTCTGACAGCTTTTCTCATGTGGTGTTTGCTCAGAGCTCATGTCCTCTAGAGAACACCTCAACAGGTGTGTAAGTATGTCACACTCTTCCCTGATGCTCCAACTATCATTTTTTTTTTTTTCAATGAATGCATGATTCATAATCAAAGACTGTTCGTGCGAGACGGTAAACAGATGACGCATTAAGGGTCATTCAATGCATTTTACTCCACATCCTCAGTAAATCTGTTTATTTATGGAAACACTTGGGACAAACTATGTACTTGTGACAGACTGCACAACCTCACTGTCATTTTACATTCATTCAGTGATAAAGTGCTAAACTTTTATTTAAAAGACAGACTGTAAAATGAGTCAAAAATGGTTAAATTCAGTGCAAATCTGCTTCGTTACACGACTTTCATGATGTCTCTTTGCAAGTGCATCTTACCTGAAATGTATGCATTACAATCATGCTACAATACAAAAAACAGCAAGAAACGAAACAGTAGAATCATGAGAACTCGATTATAGAGATAATTCAGATTAGGAAAGTAATATTATGATTTAGCTCAAATCAGAAACTCATTTTCACATTTAAAAGTCCCACTTAATGTTTAGATTAATTGCCATTACATTTACTGTACATTGACACATTTCATCATAAGGAGTGCATGTAAATAGAAATGACTTAGTAAGGCCCAATTCCCGTGAAACAGAGTGTGAAGGGGAAGGGCTTCAAAATGTACCCCTAAGAATTAGGACAGCACTACAGCACCTGCACACATCAGCACGATCTCTTGCTTCATATGAGATCAGACGATCGCGACTGCTGTAGTTATTCCAGTTGTGTTATTTTTTGGTATTTATCTTCAGGAAATCACTGAAGGCATATATTTTGTTATCATAACCATGTAATGTGGCAATAAGATCGTAACTATACTGTGTATTTACACCGTGGTCACCGTAAACCAACAAAAACGACATTAACATTATTCTCAGCCACTAGACTTTTCTGACAGGGTGTTCGAGCGTCATCGAGTGTCAGAATGTTGTGGGACTGCTGTACAGGAGTTATTATTAAGGATTATAGATATCAAAATTTAGCTAAAAGTTTTTTATTTTAGCGTTTTTTTGATGGTAAAACACGAACACGGTTATGAATATATTAAAACATGTTTGTCTGTTGTAAAACTTCGTAATAATGACAAAAATATGCTAATTTGTGGATCTCCTTACTTCCGGGTGCAGCGAAACAACTGTCGTTGTGGCTGGTGTATTCTGGGAAATTTCCTTACCCCTTTGTTTTGAGTGTGGTCCTGAAAATCTTTGTTTGTAGGGCTATCTACCCCTTCCCCTTAGCCCTACGCCTTCAAGCCAAAGAGAATTGTGACACTCCTACCCCTTCACATGAACGCGCAAAACAAGGAGTAAGGGGAAGGGCTAAGGGGTAGAATTGGGATTGGGCCTAAATGTAGCTCCAAATGGCATAACCTGTAAACTGATGCATTTACCAAAGTCACATTAAGGGTTTTCAATATTGTGTGTATTAGGGTTGTACTATACCAGGAAAATATGTGATGGATATTGTTGTTGAGTATGTGATTTATTATGTCTTTCGATATATCATTTGCCTAGGGAAATGCTTTTAAAAAGCCCCTATTATGGGTTTTTGAAAATGATCTTCCATGCAGTGTGTAACACCGCTCTAAGTGAACTGAAATGTACAGCTAAGGCTTAAATCTGAAAGTGCAGTGCTCAATACTATTGATTCATCTGTAAAAGAGTCGAGTAACGAGTCTTTAGCCGTGTCGGTGTGACATCTATACTGAACTCAAGCCTCGCCCATTTGTTGCACACGCAGACCCGGGATAATTGAAACACCTGACCCCACCCACAAACAGTGTAGAAAGAAAGAGGAACGCAAACACTGTAGCAGATCCTCGTTGAATCATGTCTTGAAGACACTGTGCTCTGAAGTGTGAGGGAAAGTTAGTGTTATTTCCCTACCCATAGATGAGGCTGTGAAGAGTCAGTGGTTGAAGTTTATTTTTGCAAAAATACCTCAGCATTATAGCCCCAGCCTTGTGCTGTGTTCCTGTCATTTTTATGACAAATGCTTCAGCAATCTACACACAACAGGGGATTTGTCGACCGTTTGTTAAAGGAAGGATCAGAAAAGACTATTGATGTGTGGGACTTTGTCAGAGCTTGACAGGAACTTTACTGTACACAGTTCATTTCTCCATTTCACAAGTGCAAGTAAGTGTGATTAAAATAGTTGCTGCCTCGTTTTCTCTAGCTTGCAAATTATGTATGTAATTGTGTTTTGTTACTTGTAACCGCTTGTATCTAGTTAACTCTATATATTTATATAGCATGTCTAAAACAACGTTGAAAACGTGACGCGTGCTGCTTTGTTTACGGATTTAAATGCGTAAAATTACGGGAGTTTTCCAGAAGAAATGACAAAACGGAAGGGTGGCAGGAGACGGATCTGAAATATGGAATACTCCCTGGAGAAACGGGAGTGTTGGCAGGTTCGCTCATATGCACTCTGCACCCTGACTACTTCAAAATTGTTGATAAGCCGTGGTGGGCATTTCTCTCTGTCTCATCGGACCAATCCCCACAGATTAGCATCGTGCTAAGGAGAAGTTTGGGAACAAATTAATCACTGAATGAATCCTATGGGAGTCAATGGGATAATTAGGTAAAAATAAATGCTTATTACAAGACAATGAAAGTGTTTTTTGACCTTGCATGCATATCAGCCTGTTGTTGGAGACCCCCAAAACCAAAATATTACCCTTTTTAATGCATAGTAGGGGCTCTTTAACTAAATCATTTATGTAATACTAAAATAAACAGGTAATGGATTTATTTTTCTGATCTTAATAAGTCTAATTGAGGGTTAAAAGAAACAGTCAAGATGCAAATATTTAGATTTTAACACACTATGAATGACTGATAATCTCAGCAGGTATTTGGAATGTTGGGTATTGTTACTGACTGCGTTTACATAGACATCAGTAATCTAAATATTAGCCTTAATCTGATTAAGACAATAATATTTTTTGAATGTTCCTTTCAGATTCCCATTTTACTTGTTATAGTACATAGTTTGATTAACGTCATTGCGTCACCATTCAATGCTACTTTATTCTGCCGTTTTACGCAACAACAGTTTGTGTTCGTCATGATGGCACTGTATATTATTTGGCAGTTTTGTTTTTAATTTTACTACTGGTTCAAACAGACCATGGCGGATAGAAATTCTCAAGCAACAGGCCACCTCTGACATTTCACTAACTTTTCATTCATGCCCCCGCGACAAACTCAGAGGCACTTCATAATGTCCATGTCTTCCAGAATTCTCAGCATATCATCGTTTCCCACTTGCACCAAAAATGTGCTCTCTTGCTTGAAGCCATTCTTATTTGTTTGTCATCAAATGCCTAAAATCTGCCGTGTGTGTGTCTCAATAAAATGTATCTAAAAGTCCTACGGAATGATAGTAGTTTGATTGCGGTGTTTAGTTTTAGTTCGATTATGACTTTAGATGGATTAAGGTCATCAAAAATCACTGTTTACATGGAGGACTCTTAATCTGAGTATTGTCTTAATTCGTATTAAAATTTTAGTATTGTTGTCCATGTTATCAGACTTGTCCTCTTGTTTAGATTCTAGCCATTAATTCCAGGGCACACCAAATGAATGGTCTGCTGCTGGACTTGGTGTGTCCCTGCAATTACTATTTATTTTCAGCTCTGTTCTGAGGCTCTTGTTACACCTTTGGGCTGATCTAGCCAATAGCAGAACAGCTCCTACTGAGGAGTTGGGTGTAAAGATTGTAAGGTTCCAACTGATTGGTCAAATTTGGATAAACCATCTATGCATACAACACACAAAATGCTTGGCACATAAAATAAATACAATTTTGCATTTCTGTTACACCACTACAACATGCAGGATTGTTTAACCCAATGTTTGATCAAATATGGGCAAACCAAACCATTAGTTTAAGTGTATTTACGTTTTCGCACCTCTTTGTTATATGGATATCATACATGTACTACACCCTACTAAATGATCCATCCGTGTTTAAATTTAATTGAACAAATTATGTCCATATCTGACCTAATTTTCAGTTAAAACGACCCAGATTTTTTTGGTGTGTGTTATTACATGGCTATCTAGAAAAATTGATTATGATTAGTCAGTTGCAATATTCCAAGATGTGTTATTCCCAGATAACAACAGCTAAATAAAACAGACTCATCCGTGAACTTTGAATCGCCTTCGCTGTCATTGAATATGTTCATATCTGTATGCTTTCCCATGCATATGTATCTGCTTATGTCACACTGCAGTTTGTGGCTTTTTTTGACTGTCGCTGTCTTGCTAATGAGTAAATTGTAGGATAGTGTATGCTCCATTCAGCAGGTTTTTTTTCTGTCAGCTTTGCATTTTTAAATGTTTGAATCCATCTTGTGTCTGAATAATACGTAGGTTGGTGTATCCTCCATCAGCTGTTGTCGTTTGTCAGCTTTGTGTTTGACTGTTTGGCGCCATCTTGTGTCTGAATAATGCACATGTTAGTGTATACTCCATCAGCTGTTTTCGTTTCTGTCAGCTTTGTGTTTTTGACTGTTTTTGGTGCCATCTTGTGGCTGAATAATACGTAGGTTAGTGTATACTCCATCAGCTGTTTTCGTTTCTATCAGCTTTGTGTTTTTGACTGTTTGGTGACATATTGTGACTGAATAAGTATATTAGTGTACACTCCATCAGCTGTTTTCAATTCTCTCAGCTTTGCATTATTGACAGTTTGAAGCCATCTTGTGACTGAATAAGTAGATTGTATACTCCATTAGCTGTTTTCGTTTCTGTCAGCTCTGTGTTTTTGGTGCCATCTTGTGGCTGAATAATACGTAGGTTAGTGTATACTCCATCAGCTGTTTTTGTTTCTGTCAGCTTTTGTGTTTTTGTCTGTTTGACGCCAACCTATGACTGAATAATGCACAGGTTAGTGTATACTCCATCAGCTGTTTTTGTTTCTTTTTGTGTTTAAAGATTGAATAAACTATTATGGCTTAGAACAATGTTTTGTGTCTAGATTGTATATGTTCTGGCAAGTACCCATGTAATAAGCAGGATAAAGTACATCTAGGTGGTTTTGTTTTCGCAGAATAAAGACCTTCAGTCTTATACAACAGTGCTTTGCTTCACTGTCTGTCCTGGATGTACATTATCCCTAACTTAACACGATAACAATATTTTTTAAATATTGTGCAGCTCCAGTAAGCAGCACATTTTCTTAATGTAATGCATAAAACAGTGCATATTAGACCAGAAATAAAAAATAAAATGGGTTGAAGACAAAAAAAAAGTGTTTGGGTTGTTGCAAGCTGTAGATCTGGTGTTATGTTTGTGTCAGAGATGAGTTTGAACATCTTCCCTCTCTTTAGTTTCAGTTAGTGTCCATATCTTCATCCCCTGAGTCCTCAACGAGCAGATCAGCATGTTGGGTGTAATCAAATGCAGGAAAGCTTATGGACAGCTCTCTCCATTTGCTGAACGTCTTCTTCTTGGAGCCGTATGTGACCACAAAGTTCTTGATATGAAGGCAGGGACACTCGATGCTTCTGTACAGCATCATTGAGCCCCATTGCTGTTCAAGAATGAGACAAAATGTAAGTTTTAAAATGAGTACATATTGAAGAAATGCATAATATATGGTATGCTGTTTAAAGGGCTGAGTGATGCATTATTAAATACAAAAAAAAAGACGGCTAATAATTTTGACTTTAATTGTATTTATACAATTTTTTTATATTTCCCAAATGATGCTTAACAGAGCAAGGACTTTCACATTATCACAGAAAGTCTTATTTGTTTTATTTCGGATAGAATAAAAGCATTTTTAAGTATAATTAAGGTCAATATAAATAGGCCCTTTGAGCATTTTTGTCTACGATTGTCTGCAGAACAAACCACTGTTATACAATGACTTGCCTAATTACCCTAACTTACCCAATTAACCTAGTTACACCTTTAAATGGTTACTTTAAGTTTAATATTAGTGTTTTAAAAATATCTAGTCAAATATTAATAAATAATACATCACATTCACCAATACTTCTTTGTAGTGATTTGAGCCATTAGAATGAGAGTCTAGACCAGGGGTGCCCAAACTCAGTCCTGAAGGGCCGGTGTCCTGCATATTATAGTTCCAACCCCAATTAAACACACCTAAACCAGCTAATCAAGCTCTTTCTAGGTATACTAAAATTTCCAAACTAATGTGTTGAAGGAAGTTGAAGCTAAACTATGCAGGACACAGTCCCTACAGGACCGAGTTTGGACACCCTTGGTTTAGACAGCTCATAATAAGATAAAAACCATACAGTATCCCACAATGCAATTATTCAGTTAACGTTTTATGACTAGAGAAGTTGCATGTTTATAATAAAACAAGTATGCTATTAAAGAGTTTTTACTTTAAACTATCACTTGTGGTCAAAATAGCAGTCCATAATCAATAACAATGCTTCACCCAATAAAAAAATCCATTCCATGCTGACTATCACATCAAAATTCTGATTTAGTTTGATTTTTCTACTGTTTTTGGAATGTAATCTGTCAGGTTGCTCACTGTGTAAAAAAATTCTTAGCAGGGTTCATGCGTTCATGGAAAACTTAAAGTCATAGATTTGACATAACATTTTCCAGGCCTGGAAAATTTTTTAAAAACAGAAAAATCCACAAGGTTTTGGAGAAATCATGGAAATTGCATTTAAATTTAGTCATTTAGCAGACATTTATGTCCAAAGCGACTTAAGCTGCGGTCATATTGGACCTTGTGCTTGCAAAATTCTGTCGTACGGCACAGTGAAAAGTGGCGGGGTTAAACAATATGATTAGATATTAATAAAAGTGGGAGATTGCTCCATATATTAAATTTCTTATTTTAAATGATCTTCTGTTGGTCTCACGCAATCACATGATGTGATTTCGCAGGTAAAAAATCTCCAAGCTTGAACTTTCAAATGCATTGAAATGCGAAACTTGTCGCAAGTGCTTGCGTTTCTGGTCTGCCACATTCGCATGCCTATGAATGGAAGTCTTATGAAGCGAAACGTTCAGTGTGAACGCGGCTTTACAATAGAAGTAGTTTTACCAACTATTATTAGTTTTACAAACTATTAAGATTATAAAAAATTAGTTTGACAAATATCTGTAAATTGGAATGGAGGTTAGTTGTTTTTACTTTTCTTTTCTTGGCCAAAAACATGCTCTCACATTATTAGTGCTGTGTAAGCATCATCTATTTTACATAGATATAACAATTAATTGAAACTATTGTGTGTTTTATGATATGCTGTAATAAAATTAAACGTTTCTTATGATTTAGCACGTATATGTAGACATTACATGAAACAATAGGTCATGAAAATTGACTTGTAAGTCCTGGAAAAGGCATGGAATATTTGTAGTAAAAATGTGTATGAACCCCGTCTTAGGCAACTTGCTGCACACCTTTTTGTGTTGACTCCACTTTTAACCCAAGAACTGCATTTGACTTGATTTAAGTTAAATCAACTAAAAAAAAGCTTTGCAGCAAGTTGTCTTACAATTTTTGTCTTTTTTTATTTTATTAAATTTTTTTCTAGTGCTCATTCTTTTTTTGTGTTTCACAGAAAAATTTAAGAGCGAGTCAATTCAGTCTCACTTTTTATTTTAAGGACCAATTCTCGCTATTAACAAACTATTTACTTTGACTTTTAGCTCAAACTTCTAATTTGCTCATTATCAGTAGTTCTGTTATATATAACAGATGTTATATGTTGTTGGGTTTAGGTATTGGGTACGATTAGGGATTCAGAATAATATCGTGCAGAATATGTACTTTTGTAAGTACAAATAACCAGACAGTATCTTCATAATAGGCAGGTAAGAAAACACTAGTTAAAAAGTGCAAATTTAGACTAAGGTTTTACTGTAAATTCTCTTTTTACTCATTATGGTGTTGGTTACTTATTTTGAACTTGCTTTAAAACAGTTCTGTGACGTTCACATTTGTGTGAGATCATGAACAATATGTACTTTTACAAGTACTGAGTATCTTAATAATAGGCAGGTAATAAGCCAGCCACTAGTTAAAAGTGAATTGGTACATGCACTGAGTAAGAATTTACAGAAACTTTAGTTTGAGCTTGGCTACTTATTTTATCTAGCTTTTCAGAGAGTTCTGTGAACATTTGTGTCTGTTTCCTGCTTAAACTGACTTTTGCCAAACCACAGTTAATACTCAGCACTATTGCAAAGACTGTTTATTTGAAGGGAAGAGCTGAAGTCAGCTTTAGCACATACCTGTCCGCAGTTTTTGCATGCGATGACTCCATTGGTCTCGTAGTCCAAGAGTCGCTCTTGTAGTGACGCGTTCTCTCGGACTATAAACAGCTTACTGCAAACATCAATAACATTTATTTAACTCTTCACCACTATCAATATGCAAGATGAACATCATTGGCAAGATTTCTGAGTTGCCTGAGAATGCAAAAAACAGGTATTTGTAATAGGGCTGCACAATATTGAAAAATGATGTGATTGTTGAGGGTGTCGACAGATCCTTAAGTCTAAAATTCCATAGTATACAAATAAGGCCTTAATTAATCTTAAAATGTCTCAAATCTGTGTTTCAAAGGTCTTAATGCAGTCGAACCGACCCTGTAAAGAAGATTTTGTTTCTGTTTATTATTAGTCATTTGTCAGGTTGTTGTTTTTTTTTTACTCTTTCAATATAATAAAAGCCCAGTTTCACAAACCAGGCTTAGCTTAAGCCAGGACTAGACCTTAGTTAAATTAGGCTATTTAAGCCACATTTATAAAAATGGCCTTAGAAAAATACATTACTGGTGTGCACCTGGAGACAAAAAAATGACACTGCCATATTTTAAGACATCTCACTCAGTTCTTTTCTGTTAAGAGAGCTCAAACATGCAATTTAATCCAAGACTAGCCTTAGTGTTTTTAAAATGCTATGAATGAGTGAAAACTTCAGCAGATAATATTCTGACTCTGATTGGCTGTTGTCATTTTGCTTTCTCTTTTCGACTTTCGCCATTACTGTTTATTTTAAGCTCTGGGCCCACCTTTGGGCCCCTCCAGCCAATAGCAGAATGGCAACTACTGGCAGAGGATAAAGATAGCAAGACCCAATCTGATTTAGATGAGGTCAAATTTAGATGAACACCAATGCATAAAATAAATGTCATAAGGTCAATATTATTAGCCCCTTTAAGAAATAATATTTTTGATTGTCTAGAACAGGGGTCACCAATCTCGGTCCTAGAGAGCCAGTGTCCCTGCAGGGTTTAGCTTCAACTTGCCTTAACACACCTGCCTAGGTGTTTCAACTATACCTAGTAAACCTTTATTAGCTTGTTCAGGTGTGTTTGATTAGGGTTTGAGCTAAAATCTGCAGGACAACGGGCCTCCCGGAACAAGTTTGGTGACCCCTGGTCTAGAACAAACCACTGTTATACAATGACTTACCTAATTAAGCTTTTAAAAGTCACTTTAAGCTGACTACTAGTATCTTGAAAAATATCCACTCAAATATTATTTACTGTCATCAAGGCAATAACAATATAGATTTTAGAAATTAGGTTATTAAACCTATTATGTTTAGAAATTTGCAAATCTTTCCATTAAAAAGAAATTAGGAAAAATGATATACAGAGGAGGCTAATAATTCAGATTTCAACTGTTATATTGCATAGGATTATAGCCATCACAATACTTTTGCCTTATATTGTGCAGCCCTAAATTCTCATGATAAAGTCTGTGGGTTTTTACCTGAACTGTTTGGTAACATTGACATGGTGCATGTTCTCGATGATCTCGATATCTTCTCCAGAGCACACAAACACACTGCACTGCCTGCAGCTCAGGCTGATTTTAGACGGCGGCTCCTTCATCATTCTTTTCTGCTGTTTCTTTTTGGTTTTGACCTTCTCCTCCATTATGGCCTGGATCTGAAACTCCTTGATCTACATAAAACAAGCTTTTTTAAATAAATTTTCCCTGAAGGTTTCTGAAAGTCAAAAAACGCTTAAGTTTACTTATGATATTGATTCCCACATTAGTTCTCTTCTCATTAGAACCCTGCCTTTTGTCGAGCCTTCTCTGCAGATGATAGACTCTGTCTAAGGGGTGGATCTATGCACTACCTGACAAAAGTCTTGTCATGGATCCCAGTAGTAAGAGCAACAAATAATAACTTGACTTCTAGTTGATCATTTGAAAAAGTGGCAGAAGGTACAATTTTAAGATGGATCCTCTTTTAAACTGCATCCCAATCATTACAAATAATGCAGAAGACCTACTGGAACCCACATGGAGCCAAGATTCTCACAGAAATCAGTCAAGTTTGGTGAAGGAAAAATCATGGTTTGGGGTTACATCCAGTATGGGGGTGTGCAAGAGATCTGCAGAGTGGATGGCAACATCAACAGCCTGAGGTATCAAGACATTTGTGCCGCCCGTTACATTACAAACCACAGGAGAGGGCAAATTCTTCAGCAGGAAAGTGCTCCTTCTCATACTTCAGCCTCCACATCAAAGTTCATGAAAGCAAAGAAGGTCACGGTGCTAAAGGGATTGGCAAAGCATGATCATATTTTATTTTGTTCAAATAAGCGTAATCTACAGGCCTTTGCCTTTCATATAAGCCACTTCTGATACAAAATGATCAACTAGAAATCAATTTATTTTTTGTTGTTCCTAAAACTTGCATATGCGATAAGACTTTTGTCAGGTAGTGTAGGGTTTATGGAGAAGGACTTTTTATTTTCATTAACCCAGTTAAAGTAATTGCGGTGAACTGTATGCAGTTACAAAATTGCCACGTTTAAGGACTTTTTTTTTTAATCAATCATCTTCACTGCCTGATTGATATACGATATAAAGTGGGTCTCAGAATGTACAGGAAGCACTGCATTAAATTACATTGTTCTGCACCACGTCTTTAAAATATGAACGTTTATTTTACCTCAGTGTTTTTTAATAGAGTTTCTGAGCCTGCTGATCCTGATGATGCCTGCATTTAGACAGCTTTTCATCTCATTTTACGCTTGAACAACTAAATGAATACTTTAAGTCTGTTTAACTGATTATATTTTAATTACATTACAACATTGGTGCTGTAAAAGAAACCGTATATAATTGAAAAAGTCACGTTAACCATTTACCGAAAGTTTATCGGTAGGGGAAAAACACTAGCTGTGCATGTAGCCTATTGGGGCAATTGCACTGGTAACCCATCGTGCTAGAAATAAATACTTTCCTTGACTGATTTGCAACATGGCTGCATCATTGTAATGACAAAAAAATACAATTCACCTGTAAATATTGAGAAAAAAAAATTATATTAAAGTGTAGTCCGACTTAATGAATTTGTTTTAGAGAACCATACAACCGCCTCCACTCCCTCATGTTGCCAGATATACTCATTATTATACAATGTTAAGAGACAACATGTCAGATGCCATCAGCAAGAACCACACAATAATGCTTGCTTCAGTGTTGCCACACCTCATAATTTTCATGCCACCCCATAAATAATTTTCTAGATCCTAGCCTCTGCTTGGTCTATTGTGATTGGCCTATTGCTTACACCACATGTCATACATCAATCATCTGTTATTAAAATGTCTGAATTTGTTGTCCTCAGCACTTGTGAATACAGTGATACAAACAGCAGTGAAGGCATTGTTTTTTGCTGGTTTTAGCTTTGTAAGTGCATGCCAAGTGGGTTTTCGATGTTATTTAAAGCAGCTACAGTATCTAAACAAAACAGTCGATGTTCTTCATGCACTCAAAAAAATTACGTTTTCTGTTTGTTCAAACTACTGATTTAAAATGAGCCAAAACAACAATTATTGAGGTTATTTTTTGGGGGGGACAACTTAATTATTTTGATCAATCCACTTATTTGTAAAAACTAATAACCTAACTTAATTCCTTGATGTTGTCCCAACACAAATCGATTGTGGAACCCAGCATTTTTTTTAAAGAAGACTGAAAATATATATATATATATATTTTTATTTGTTACATATATTTATTTATTTTTATTTATATATTTATTTTTTACATTTATAAAATTTTTATAATAATTTGTTTATATTTATTATTTTTATTTATTTTATATTTATTTATATCTTTATTTTTATATGTATTTTACTTTTGTATTTTATTTTTATGTATATTTATTTAGATTTTAATTTTTTTATATTTGTGTGTGTATATATATATATATATATATATATATATATATATATATATATATATAATTTATTTATATATTTTTTATATTATATTTTTTATATTTATACAATTTTTATGTTAATACATTTTTTACATGCATTTTTTAAATATTTATTTATATATTTATTATTTTTATGTATTTTATATTTATATGATTTATATTTATGTTCTTTTACTTTTGTATTTTATTTTTATGTATATTTATATATTTTTATGTATATTTATTTATATATTATTATTTTTTTTTTAGATTTATTTTTTTCTACAAATCTGCACAGGTTAAGATTAAGATTCTTTTTATTGGGATACTACACTAGTCAACATTTGACGTGGATTGAAACGCTTCAATAAATTGAATATTGAACATGTTGAACATTCTTAGGAATATTTTAAGAACTTTTTTTTTGATCCATTTCAAATGTTAAATCCATTTATTCTGCACTATAATCTTTGGAAATTTGCAGACCTTATGATTTTATTATCAACCAGCTACATAACATATTACATGAATGTAAAAGCTTAATAGTGGCACTATGTGAGTATAGTTTCTCCAGTCAAACTCAGAAATCAAAATAGATTCTCACTTTCTTCTCGTAGTCAGCTCGATTCATTTTGCACACTTTAGTGATGGCTTTGCTCATCATTTTTTCCCTGTATTCATTAACACTCTCTCTCTCCGCCACTCCAGACCCGGCCTCCGCCACCAGCGTGTAGCTGCTGTCCTCAGCTCTTCCTCGACCGCGGGCCTATAGAGAGTAAAGAATGACGCTTATTAAAAGGATAGTTCACCCAAGAATGAACATTCAAAAGTGGTTGCAAAAAGATCAGAGAGTCAACATTTTCAGTACTATTACACTGTAAAGAAATATCCATAAATTAGCAGTTTTGTAATTAATGTTTTTATTTTAGCTCATTTTTTTTCTGCTTTTGATTCACGTTATGAGACTTTGATCATTCTTCTGACAACTTTTAATTTAAAAAAGTTTGAAAAAGTGACTTTAATGAACATTTTTAATAGTTTAAAGTGCTATATTGTCTGGGTTGGTGTTGTATATCACGCTACAAACACCTTGTAGTAACCCGCCAGTACATATTCTGCTATTTTACAGACTTATTTTTCTATATATTATTTCTTATCTCATATTATTGTTACATTTAATTACTATAATGTCAATAAAAGTCACTTTGCTAAACTGTCGAGTTGAATTTTCAACATCAAAAGTGGACAGAGCAGAGATCAACATCCCAAAATGCAATTCACAACCGTTAATAAACATAAAACGTGAAAACAGATATTTTTTTGCTGTGTAAATACATGCTTCAGTGAATCAAATGTATGTATGCATTTAAATCAGGGCTGCACTATATCGTTTCAGTATCGATATCACAATGTGCACACCCGCAATAGTCACATCACAGGATCTGCAATGTACAGTTAACTAGGAGAAACAGTGTAGGACAGGGGTGCCCAAACTTTCGTAAATGAAGGGCCAAAAACTAAATATCATTGAGATCCATGGGCTGAAGGTAAACATACCAAAATATATTACAATAAAGGTAATTACCTCAGTTATTTCATAATATTTGAAAAATAAATAGAAAAGATTACTTTAAATTAGGGGTGTCAAAATTATTTCTTCGGTGCACCAAGATGCACATGCAGACAATTCGGTACTGATTCAGTAATAGATCATAACCGGTTATTACGTAGTGACGTCATTTATCTCATATCACTGTTTGTATCAAAGGACAAAATTGTATTACAAATAATATATAAATATATTTATACATTTTTCTTGTGCTGTAAACTATAATTATATATAGAAAGCATCACAGAGATATCGAATTGAAACAATTGATGGCATGATTGTCGTAACCGAACCATGAGACCAGTGTATGTTCACACCTCTACTTTAAATCGTATTAACTAATACGGTATAATAACAAAATTATAATATAGCATAACAAAAAGATCAACAATCACTGTTGCATTGCATTGTTCTCTATTCGTCGACTGACAGTATCTAATGAAATTTTTCTGATTCACTTACAACATTTAATTAAAATGTTTGATTTTAGTTTGCTTTTTGTAGCTTATCAATGAAACAAACAAACAAAAGATTTCATTAAATTAGAAGTGACGGTTTCTAACCCATTCCTATCAATCTCACTCTCTTCTCAGATGGGATGGCGGGTCAAATCAAAGGTTGCCATAGACTAACTTTGGCACGCGAGCCCTTGTTTGGGCATCTCTGGTTTACATGACAATTGTATAATTAAGGCAGAGTTTATCCAAAAAGGAGTTTTTCATCTGCACATATTAGTTCAAAGTGTTCAGGCACAAGAAACTTTACCATTTGTGGCTTTAATAATAAATTATTTTGAATTATTTATACAGTAAAGACTTTTGCGGTGTTATTTTTTTATTTGATTATTCAAATTCTAAACCTGAATACTATTTAATTCCCCCCAAAACCATAAAACACTGTTTGTTTCACTGGTATCTTTGGTTTTAATTAAGCTGCGTCCGAAACGGCCTACTACTCAGTAGGTACTGCATTTGAATTTAAACGTACTACTCGGCTGTTAGAAAAGTACGTTCTATGCAGTATGAATGTAAGCAGTGTTGAATGGAATTCGGATGTACTACATACGCCATTTTGTCATGGTCACATGACCTACTAGCGTCAGTTGCGTCGCTTCACTGCCATTCATGAATTCTCTCGCGGGGCATCGTGGGATAGCGCAGCGTGTATGGGATGCGCCTTTCAGAATCTCGCCGGAAGTAGTAGGTCATCCGGGTACTTCTCTCATACTGATTTTCGAATTCTATGAATTCGGACATACTACTCTGCTCGCATACTGATTTTAGCGTACTGTATAGTATGCTAGTATGCAGTTTCGGACACAGCCTTAGTCAATTTTTGACATTTTTTTTATGAATGATTCACTTCCCTACAAAATCAGTCCAATCGATCTAAATGAATAAATTACAAATAGCAGTTTAAGTTTGGTCAAATTGTTTATTTATTGCAATATTTATTGCAGAGAAACAAAATATCCCAATGTCTTTGCCCTTATTTAAATTACATCTAATTTATTAAAGTAAATTTTCAGTGTTTTGAGGGATATTTAGTGTATTCTGATCTACAGTAACTTCTGATTAGCTATTTCAGAGGTTGCTCTGCTCAAACTATTTAAACTATGCGTTTAATTTGACTTTACTTTTAGGCTATACAGTATGTATACCAACAGCTATTTTACAAGAAAAATGTCTTGTGAACACTGCAATGTCTATCGGTGCTCTAGATCTGCCAGTTTCAGGCTGTTTAATGAACTTTCTCGCATACACTGATTGCCGTGGTTATGCATTCACAAAGAACTAGGGCTGCATGATATTGGAAAAACCTGACATATTTTGTTTTTCCGCGATACATATTGCGAATTATGAATACAATTTTACCAGGTGGCTTGAATAGCTCTATTTGTAAAAAAAAAAAAAAAAAAAATCATGAATTTAGATTGGTTGGGTTAAATTTGTAAGGGTATAAAAAAAGTGTATAAAAAAACAAAGAAATTTCAAGCAAGAATAATTACTATAGAGCTAAGAATAAAGTCAAATAAACAGTTCTGTATGGTTTTCTAGAGAGTAAAATGGTGTTCAGATACAGAAAATGTAAAATGACACTGTATAGTCTTAATTGTATTAATAAATCAGTAGAATTATTCTTCATTAAGGTTACAAATGTTTTGTGTTATTGTGCACAAATGCTCTACGCTTTCTTGAAATGCCTTTAAAACGCAAACAAATGATAAAGTTTCAGTCTGTTATAGTTATACTTCGCAATAACTCCACAAATCTCATGTATTCTTAATTGTTGATAACTATAATCCCTACTCAACATTGCATATCCTGCAATGTAACTATTGCAGCCACGCTCATTGCGATATCGATGCTGAAACGATATATTATGCATATTGTGACACATTCAGGGGGATCAATCCCTCCCAAACCTCCCAGTAATTAGCACTTTGGTTCCATAACCTTTCTATATATATTTTTTTTTTCTGTTGAACAATAAAGTTATGTTAAAGTAAAATGAAAATCTGTAACCATCTATTCCCATAGTATTTGTTTTTCCTACCATGGAAGTCAACAGTTACAGTTGTTCAGCTTTCAGCAAAATGTCTTTTGTGTTAGAGAGAATAAAAATAAAGTCATAAAGGTTTGAAACCACTTGAGGCTGAATAGACATGAAAATGTACTCGTTTTTGGGGTGAAATATACCTTTAAAATGGTTCCTAATATAGAGCTGCTAATGCTTCATGTGTAAGAAATTACAATTTTTGTATAGACATTAGGGTTATCACGATACTGGAATTAGATACCAATCGATAATGAAATTTTAAAAATGATCAATTCAATACCAATTGGGACCGAATTCCAGTATCGTGACAACCATAATAGACTTAAAATATATTATAAATATTCATTCAATTGACATGAACTACAAAGACCAAAAGGGCATACAATTATCATGAGCACCTTCGTAAATGAGCAAAAATCCTATAGTCTCACCTGAATCATGGCGACCTCGTTGGTCACCAGGCAGTAGCGAATGACCACATTACATTCAGCGATGTCCAAACCCTCCTCTGCAACAGTGGTGGCTATTAGCAGATTGATCTCGCCTGTTCGAAACCTTTTCAGCACGTCCTTCTGCTCCGCCTGAACACAGCAAGAAATTTGATTAAAGCATACATGAAATCAAATCTAATTTACTTTGCTAGAGCATGTTGCTAGTTTTGTGTTAAACAATTCTGTGCTTCACAGGTGAGAGGGCATAACAAACCACCTGTAGGAAATGCAGTCTTTTCTCTCCATGTGCACAAGACACTTTAATACAAACAATCCATAACAAGGACTCAATAATAATAACAACAATAATAATAATAATAATAATAATAATAATAATCATAATAATAAAACTAAAACCCTGTGAAATAGGGTTGTAATGATGACTTTTTCCTACCGGTTAACAAATGTGTGGTAATACCGATATCATTCGGGGCAGGGCGCTTTTAAATGGCGTATAAATTCTGTGCGCAATTAAATTACTTTCATTTTTGAGGGACAATTGAATGTCAATTGCTTATATCGAAAATAAAATAAAATTAATAAATAAATACAATAACAAACCCGTAGAACAACAAACTGATGTTTGCTGTTTGTTCAAACTAGTGTTACGTTACTGGAATTCAATACCAATCAATACTGAAATTTTTAAAACGTCCATTTCCATTGGACCTTTTTCTATTTCCAAACGCTCCAGTGTCCATCCGGAAAGCATTCACAGTGCTTCACTTCTTTTTCCACATTTGTTTGTGGTACAGCCTTATTCCAGAATGGATTAAATTCATTCATTTCCTCAATTCTATACACAATCCCCCATAATGACAATGTGAAAAAAAGAGTTTTTAAAATTTTTGTAAATTTATTAAAAATAAAAAAACAAAAAAAAAATCACGTCAGTATTGACAGCCTTTGGCGTGAAGCTCTAAATTGAGATCTGATTCCACTGATGAAAACAGATGTTTCAGCAGCTTCATTGGAGTTCACCTGGGGTAAATTCAGGTGATTGGACATGATTTGAAAAGGCATACACCTGTCTATGTAAGGTCCCAGGGTTAACAGTGCATGTCAAAGAGAGAAACTTGATTGTTTTGTTTAATCCACTTAAATTTGTAAAAACTAAAGTTAACTTAATTCCTTGTTGTCGATTGTATAGAACCCAGCATTGTTTACAGTGTATAACCATTGTGACTTTTTAACAAAGTTTTATTTTTTTTTTGTTTGTTTGTTTTTTTGCTCTTTTGCTCAGAGGCGCTTAATAAAATAGCATGAGTGGACTTACTAGTGTATTTTCCAGGTAAACATACAAACAGTATGTGCAAAACACTGTCTGAATTGAAACTGCACCTTTAAAAGTGACTTAAAGTGAGTAAACCAGGAGTGTCCAAACTCTGTCCTGGAGGGCCGGTGTCCTGCATAAGTTTGCTCCAACTTCCTTCAACGCACCTCCCTGGAAGTTTCTAGTATACCTAGAAAGAGCTTGATTAGCAGGTTCAGGTGTATTTAACTGGGGTTGGAACTAAAATATGCAGGACACCGGCCCTCCAGGACTGAGTTTGGACACCCCTGGAGTAAACCAATTGCCTTAAAGTTGATACTATAAATATCATTCTGTTGTAACTGAGAACTGTTCAGTTCACTCAATACAATTGCACAGTTTATTTACTTAATAATTTGAAGGCAAAGAGTTTACTCCCTTTTTAGCTAATCTCTTTTTACAGTGTATGCTGGTCATGTACCTGTTAGGTACCATTTAGATTTTAGCAAATACAAATATGACCTTTGTTGACTGTAACTATGGTGATGATGATGTGTGCGCCATCTCGACAGCATTCCTCCGCTTGTGAAATGACCTTACACTGACTTACTCTGATACTCCTGCTGCTGATCTGAGATTGAGCACATTCAGTTTTTCTATTGTAGTCTTATCTCTAACATAATTAAATCATGTTTATTTCTGTAATAAAATAAAAATGACAGTCATGGGGGGGTTGTGATGTGTTGGGCAAGTTACAGAACTGGTGTTGCAGCTTTAGGCTGATTTGTGCTTCTGCATCAAGCGCATGCGTATGCTATGGCACAGCCTACGCGTGGACGCATAGCCCCTCGCCATGGCTGTCGGCGATGTTGACGCACACCTCTCAAAAAATGTAACGTGTATGCATAGCGCAAGCTCTGTGATTGGTTGCCTTGGTAGCGCTGAAAAAGCTGGTAGCGCTGGGCAAAACTGGACTTTTATTTTTAGGTTTTGTCAGCTAATTTCATCTTCCTTTAAAATAATTTTGGGGGCGGGATCAAATTCTGTGATCTAGTGCTATCTAACTGTCCAGAGATGACTTGTTGGTTTCTCATTATCATTCATAGCAGAGTTGTCTTATCCTATGAAAAGAGCCTGCTTCTTAATTATTCATGACTGCATGTGCATTCCGATTACTTTTATGGACAGACCTGCCAAGCTGTGAGACAGCACACGACACACAATATTTAGGTAGTTGTGAAGGATTGTATGTGTTTTTCCATGATCCACGGTGTTCATTGCATGCGTTTCCTCATGATGCTGTCAGGACAGATACAGCAAAGCTGCTTGTGTGCAGCAAGCATTTTTGTCAGGAGAGCTGTACAAGAGTTGGAGAATGGCGGACTTTGTCTTTTATCAATTTGTTACCATTCAGACACATTGTATTGCTGTGTTCACCCATGTTTAATATCCTCTAGATTACCGGCAGGGCTAATGGTTGAATAGATATGGAAAGAGACTACTCTAAGAAAGAAAGGTTACTGTCCTGCTATCCACTTTGTTTGCAATCAGACTCTGGGATTCAGGATGAGAAGTCCTCCTCATTTATAGTACTGTATTTATATAAACATGATTGTCCTAATGATGATATAACAAATTGTGGTTGTATATTATATGAAATTATGAACAGCCTATCGTATGTGTAACAGGGCATTAAATAACTTCGTTTATTTATTAGCATTATAACTTTGTAAACACATTTTGTATTGGATTTTTTTTGTCTTAGTGAACAAACTGACAGTTGCCCCCCCTTTCCCCTGCTCTGTTGGCCACGCCCACTTCTCCCTCTGCTCGCAGCTCTTCACGCCCATCATGGAGCAACGGAAAGTGGGGGCTTTCATGACCCTTTAATACTGGCAAAACCAAATACTGCACCAAGCCTACTGCTAAACTAACTTGGTATATATTGCTGTTCTCTGGTGATTTGAAGTGTTCAACTATCATTATTATTATCATTTATCCTATTTGTCATTTGTTTGGATAATGGCATCTGCTAAATGATTTTACTATGTGTATGAAATAACAATAGTGTAAAATTACCAGGCAATTTCTGTGGTTTAAACCTCTGGGGGTGACTGAGGGTCTGACTTCGGTCAGGAGTGATTATTCGTTTAGCCTAGCTTCCAGAGAAGGGGGAAGTTTTGGAAAGTAAAATCTTAATGGGGAAACTATATTAAGAAGAATGTTTGAACATCTCTAGTGTATATGGTGTGTGCAGAAACCTGTTAAATGATTATGAAGCGTGTGATTTTAGAAGCTAATATAATATGAATTTAGGGCTATGTTATCAATGAATGATAAAAAAAGAGAGGAATTGTGGTGGACATTCATTTTATTTATCTTATATTAGTTTATATACTCATTTATATACATTATAATGGTCTGTTCTTTTATTCTTCCATGGATGTACTGTTTGAGTTAGACCAAGTGTGACCACTTTAACATCTGTTTATCACCAGAAAAGATCTCGATAAGGTTGGGAGGTATGACTAAAAATGAAGTTTGAGTGCTGATGTAGCTGTGATTCATCCTGTGTGTCACTGACGACCTTGTGGGCATTACAAACTAGATAAAAAGAGAACACACTCTGTTTCGGTGTCTGACACACTGCAGAAACCTGCATTGCTGTATGATTCTCTGACCTTCTTTGCAAGGAATAAAACTTTAAAAGACTCTTTGGGTAAGACTTTGTCTTTAGCACTCAGAGAGACTCCTTAAAAGAACATTGCCACTACTGATGTAAATGCAAGTAAATAAATGAATAAATAAAAATATTTTTTTTAAATCTGAAAATGCACCTCCACCTTCTCTGATGTCAGTTTGACAGCTTGGGCCTAACCAAACCCCATCCAATTTTCGACTTTGACATGAATGAAATGTCTACTTTACTACATGCAATCAGTTTGCAGTGTTGAAGAACACCCCTGTTTTTCATTCATTATTCTGTTCCTCGTGGAAAGCGCCACAGTACAAAAATCGGTCGCAACTTCTAGTTTACGCAGACTGTAAATTGTACATTTATTTAGTTTAATAGGGCCTTATTATGCAAAAATCTCTTTAAAAGGGGTTTCAACACAATTGTGTGGCAACAGTGTGTGAATATAACCAGCCTCTAATGGTAGTCACACTTGTTAGTCTTTCTTTGAATCTGTCACTATGCTGACACACAGGCATTTGTAGCCCCGCCCTCTTTTGAAAAGAGCACAATCTCAGTTGAATTTAAAGCGACAGTCACCAAAATGCCACAGTTAGGATCAAAACCTAAAAGGGTCAGTTTCAAAGAGTTATAAACTGTAATTGCGTTGAATTTTGAGCTGAAACTTTACATAAACATTCTAGGGACATCATTATTTCACATCTTGTAAATGGGGGCATAATAGGTCTCCTTTAAAATGTCTTTTTAGTCCTAATTTATGTAAAAACACACACACACACACACACACACACATTCAGTGACTTACAGCGGTCATGGGTTTCACCACACTGTGGTCTCCTCCGCCAATCAGATTACTGGCTCGGACTCCCACTTCATCAAACTTGGGGTTTTCTTCAATCCACTGGCAAAGAGCGATGGCGCTGAGGCGGGTCCGGGTGAATATGATGCCTCTTGCCTTCTCTCTGGTGCTGAATTCCTTCAGAATGATTGTTTTCAGCTGGGCCAAATTGTTATTTTCATACTGCGGCTTTCCCATCAGCTCCTGCAGCTTCGCTTTTTTGTCTGCAGTGTATTGATGGAAGGTTTATTATACTTAGTTAAAAGTTGAGACCACAGATGAAGCATTTCGTTCATTGAAAACAAATAAAGATTAAATTAGTAGCCCTCCTGAATTATTAGCCCCCTGTATTATTTTTTCCCCAATTTCTAATTGACGGAAATATATTTTTTTTCAACATTTCTGAACATTTTAATAACTCATCTCTAATAACTGATTTCTTTTATCTTTGCCATCATGACACAGTACATATGTGACTAGATATTTTTCAAGATGCTGGTATTCAGCTTAAAGTGACTTAACTAGGTTAATTAGGAAAGTTAGGGTAATTATACACACCTTTGAACAAAGTGAAGAGGAATCTCTCTGTGTCCGTGATTGTAATGTTGCCTTCCTCGTCAGGGCTAGATTTGGTCTTGAGCTCTTCATTGTGATATTTGTCCAGGAACCGGAAAGCATCAGACATTCGTATGGTGTTGCTCTGATGAAGAGCCTCGTTGTATTGGCGGAGATGTTCAGCACACACGCGAACCATCTGATTCTGCTCTTTAGCAGCTGTTGGAAAAAAAAAGACAATATTTAGGCCCAATCCCAATTTTACCCCTTAGCCCATTCCCTTACCCTTAATGTTCATTTGAAGGGGTATCTAGACCTTCCCCTTCAAGCTAAAGAGAATTAGGACACCCCTACCCCTCGTTTTGTGTGTTCACGTGAAGGGGTAGGGGTGTCCTAATTCTCTTTAGCTTGAAG
>CAIGQZ010032409.1:4121646-4148078 GCA_903798205.1 Danio tinwini
AATCTAGATTAAAATGGCTCATTTGAATTCTTCCGAAGGCATTCAGAACATGTGTGCTACCCAAATAATGAGTAAAGTAAGTCTTTGAAAACGGGTTTCTCAAGCCAGGTGGCGCATTAGACCAGGGGCTCATCTCCTGTTTCCAAAATGCATCACAGACTGCTTGAGAAACTGTTCTACTATGATAATTGGTGATGAAAATAAATTATGTTCAATAAGATGTACTCGTGTTTACTAACTGTTTCCATCCTGCTGATTTGATTCAGAAGGGCACTTGTGTCAGACGGCTCACCGGTTTGACTTTTATTCACCGTCATTTATTTTAAAAAGCACCCGCTCCATTTTGTTTGCATTTTAATTTAGATCCTCACTCCATTCAGCTCCCTTTAAGCCAAAGACGTATGCGGTTGATATTAAAAGCAGTGTGGTGTGTGTACGGTAAAATTTTCTATTTTTGGACAGTCAAATTTGGCATCCTACCGTACAACACGGCATGTTTGCTATTGCATGTTTGCTATTCAATATTGAACATGTCATGTTTTTTCCTAGGAATAATATTTCTAAAGGAGCTGTTGACATGGAATTAAACCAGATTTTGGTGAAAACCCAAACAATACAAACATAAAAAAAATCAAACTAAAATAATGTGTATTAACAATGGAATGACTCAAGAAGAAAGTGCTGAACTACTAAAACGTATTTAATATTTTATATAAAAGTTTTTTTTGTGACGTCACATGTTAAAGACGCCTCTCATATGGAGAATAAATTCACATGCATTGCTCAGGTGTGAGTTTCCCACAGACTTCAACAGAGTGTAAAAATCTTGATGATTCTGTGGGTCTCGTTTATCAAATCTGAGCTTTATTTTGTATTTTACATTGGAATCAAGTCGGGTGATTGATTGGCTGGGCCATTCTACAGCTTGATTTTCTTTCTCTGAAAGCATTTGAGAGTTTCCTTGACTGTGTTTTGGATCATTGTCTTGCTGAAATGTCCGCTTCATCCTCCTGCTAATGTAGATGTTGGACTGAAGCAGCTGATATTCATTTACACTGAGGAAGGGCAGGAGGTTGCTGAAGAATTATTGAGAGATTTCAGCTGCTGTCTGGGCTTTCACTGGCTTTTTTTACAACTTCCTTTCTTCATGTGTTCAATACTTTTTCCCTGCGTCATTTCAGTTTATTACACATAACTTCATTTGCAAACTAATTCATTTAGTTACAAACATCCAGTGAAATTTTCAAGTCAATGGCACCTTTAGAAATGTTTTCATTTCAATACTTATTTCCCCCACTGTATATGTGTATGTATATATTTTAATATAATATATATGTATGAATATTGTATAAGTGCAAAAAACTGAAAAGTAGTTTGTCAATTCTTAAGCCTATTTTCCTGTGCTGAGAAACTAATGAAGCGTTTTTCTTGGCGCTTTGGTGCTGTTGACATAAAGATTCATGGGAAAGCTGAGCAGCAGGGTAATAATGTAATGCAAGGTTCGGCTGATTCTCACTCCTGGCTGTAGAAGCATGAAAGGCATGCGGAGGTTTATGGCCGCCTCCAGCACAGGGGCCGCGTGGAACATTGGAAACAGCTTTGTGGTGGAGAAAACACAGAGATGTGGGAGAGGAGGTGTGTGTGGAAAACTCAGATTAGAGGAAAACAGTTAGGGAATCTTTTATATGAGAAAGGAAGGAGAAGAACCTTTTTTAAGATGTGGTCGTAAAGCAAATCTAGAATGTGTGTACATACTGTATGCTCGGATAATGCACAGGTTGTTTTTTTTTGGGGGGGGGGGGTTGTACACATGTTTCCACTTTCCATGTAATGATTCCAGCTCCTTAATTCAATTGAAGCTTCTTCTAACACTTTTTAAGAACTGCACAAAAAAGTTTGGGGTCAGTTAGTTTACTTTTTATTTCCAAAAAGGATTCATTCATTCATTAATTTTCCTTCGACACAAGGCCAATTTGTACTTTCGCCTGGCGCCACGTTGCGGACCTCCGCTAAATGCGCACACACCTCATGAAACGGACGAGGCTTTTATACTTGACGCATTTGCCGTTAAGATTTTTTTATTTTTTAACTACAGGGGGTGGTCAAAAAAAATTAACCATAAAATCAGACTGATAGACATAAAAGATGGAAGTCATATCATTAATATCATTTAAGATTTTTAAACTAATTATTTTGTATAAATTATTTAAATGATTATAAAGATTTTTATAACCATTCAATATTTTGTTAAATCAAACGTTGATGCGTCACTTGCTTTTGTTCATCTCGGACAGTTCTACCTAAAAATATTAATGACAGATACATAATAATAATAAAACATGGGTTGCTACAAATATGTTTTATTATGCATAGAATAAAAGAAAAAAAGTACACTTACTAAAAAACTTTTTTTTTTTTTTTTTTTTTTTGATTTAGCCCACTCCACAATTCATACATTATTTTCTGGCTAGGTTTTCCTCTACTTATATGCTAAAAAGGCAATAATAGTCCACCATTCCTGACCATTATCACCAATAAAGCCCAGAAAAACAGGGCATCAGTATATTATAAACCGGCAGGTTCTAATATTCTTTTCCAGTTATCAAAGAAAAAAATGCATTCATTTCAGTTTTGCAACTAGTACATTGTTTTAAATTCAAAATTGTAATGTATACATCAGTGTAAAACCTATAAATGGAGGAAAAACATATTCTGTAATTGTGTATTAAAACCACCTGGGTCTCCACTTTTGCCATGGCCTTTCTTTTTGGCTTTAACAAACATATCCATCAAGTTTTACCAAACTTTTTTACAAAAACTTGCCATTTCTAGTCAAGAATTATTGGTCCTCTGGTTACCCCTATGATCACGCATGGACAGATCCTAAAGGTGTCTGTACAGGCATACCAAAATCTCTTTGAAGTGATTCATATTCAATTCAAATGAAACGCGATGCCGCGCAAACTGTTTGCTTGAGTCTCAAAAAGTGTTGTGCACTCCGCCAGCCGAAAGCATGTTGCGCGCACCCAAAGCGAACCTCCGCAAACACCACAATGACATCACATTTGCCGCGCGCACTCAAGCGAACTACCAGACACATAGAGTATAAATCAGCCTTCAGTCCCTTTATTTATCAGGGGTATCAATATCATTTATGCTGATATTCCAGCATGTTTTACAGAGCAGATGCCCTTCCAGCCACAACCCAGTACTGGGAAACACCCATACACTCTCACATTCACACTACAGCCAATGTAGTTTATTCAATTCACCTATAGCGCATGTGTTTGGACTAGTGCTAAATCTGACATTGCGATATTTAGTTTTTCTGCGATATACTGCTTCTATACAATTCACTAAATGATTAAAGCACTATTTTGGAAATAATTCATGCTCACATTTTATTTTAAGGTTCAGTTCTTGATATTATTAAACCATTAAATATGACTTTTGCTTCAAGAAACTCCCAATTTTGCTCCTTACTAATAGTTAAGGTATTTTCCCTATTAGGCATATCTAATAAGATCATGCGGAATATGTATTTTATAAGTACTAATAAGCAGTAACCAACATCTCAGTAACATGTAGGCTAATAAGTAACTAGTCAATAGTGAGAATTGCTCCTTAAAGTGTTAACAGATGTATTCATTCTCATTAAGATGATTCTGTAGGGGAGTGAATCATGCATAAAATGTAATAAACAAATTACAAGCATATGATAAATGCAATAAAGCAAAGACATGACTGTATATCGATGTGACTTATTGCAGATGCACACATTGCGATATCGATGCTGAAACGATATATTGTGCTGACCTATTTTGAACTGTGGGGGAAAACGGAGCACCAGGTGGAAACAGAGGAGAACATGCAAACTCCACACAGAAGTGCCAACTGGCCCAGCTGGGACTTGAACCAGCAACCTTCTTGTTGTGAGGTGATCGTGCTAACCACTGAGCCACCGTGCCGCCCATAAAAAAGGAAACACTCGATTACAATTCTACAGAACCGTTTTCTGTTTCAATGCATTTTTAAATGTAGTTTATTCAGGGGATCCTTCTGATATTTATTTTAACTTGTTGCTCAGAAGTTTATTTATTATTATTATTATTATTAATTATTAATATAATGGAAACCAATGATCTGCCTCAAATTGTTGTGCTATGTATATTTCTTCCAAGATAGAATGTTCAGAAGAAAAGTATTTGGTATCACTTTATTTAGATGGTCCATTTGAGTATTCATAGACTGGCTTAATATCTATTGATATTGCTCCTTCAGCACACATTTAACTGACTATAACGCCCCATTCACACGGGACTTCAGTGTCAACGCTTGACAGAGGGCGTGTCTGAAGCTGAGGCTGACGCGAACTTCATAGCAGCGTCAGCCAATAAAATTAGTCAGCAATTGGCCACTGTCTGAGCTGGTGCATTTGCATACAGCGATCTTATTGGCTGACGCTTCCGTCCCAACAAGTCCCAACTTTTGCGAGCAATGCCACTGAAGCGGTGCCGACGGATCCACAATGCAGTTCGGCAACGCCTGATGTCACCCATTCAAAGTGAATGGGAAGCGTTGAAGCTGACGCCCCGTGTGAATGGGGCGTTTGAAACCTTGCAAGTACATGTCAATTTACACTAATCCTAACCCCAACCTAACAGTCTACATATAATCTAATGAGAAGTAGTTGGCATGTAAATGTAATGCAGTGACGTGCGGTGAGGTTTTGTGGCTGGTGAGGCACTGACACTTTCAAAGTCAAAAGTCATATGTACAAACAAATCCACCTGATATATTTGCCAACTACTGATTGTGTTTCATATATCATATCAGCATTGTTTCTATACACATGGCAGGTACATATTGGGCCAAGGAAGAATGTAAAATGTATAGTGATTAAATATGCCTTCCAAAAAAACACCCAGCTGTATGCTACAGACAACTATAACAAGCGACTACACAACACCACAGAGGATGCGCACTTTCTCATACACACACACACACACAAACAAACAGCACCAAGGCAGATGCTCACATTTTCTCTTGCTCGCTCTCTCTCTCTCTCTCTCTCATTCTCACACACACACACACACACACAGGATTCGCACACTGGTCTAACCTTTACAGTAACGTTACTTGTAAATGAGGTCTTGACATTACTTTGAAATGACCACGTTATCTTCTGTCCCGGCCTTTGAAGCAAGTCATTTAGTTCTGGCATTAGTCGCCCATTATTTATTCACATTTTGATTGAAAGTCTATTTTTAAGCTGATATGATATACTTTTCATGATATGATTACTTTTTGTCAGTCAGAGCAAAACAGACTCCTATTGATCTTTACTGCATAGAAGGAGAGCAACCACTGACCAAGAATAACCGTGCGCTCAGGTACACCCTCTTCATTGCGGCAAGTTACTGCCTGCCTTACCTCATGCCTTTTCACTGAGGCTTTGTCAGATTTCTACACTGATAAGTGATAGACATACGTGGAATATACTACATATTAAATGGAAAGTAAGGACATATAATAATGTCTATTACAAAGAGCCCCTATTATGGGTTTTTGAAATTGACCTTCCATGAAGTGTGTAACACAGCTCATAGTGAAGTGAAATATCCAGCTAAGGCTTAAATCTGAAAGTGGACAGTTTTTATAACTATTGATTCATCTAAAAAAAGAGTCAACTCATAGTGGTTTAAATGAATCGTCTTGATAACGAGTCTTTAGCCATTTCTGCGTGACGTTGATACGAAACATAATGGTTGCGCGCGCAGACCCACAAAATTTAAACCTGCAGCCCCGAACCCACTAACCCAGGAGCAAAGACGAACAGATCCTGAAGTCATCAAGGCGCTGTGCTTACCTGGATATTATTGAAAGTGCGAGGGAAAGAAGTGCTTCAGCATCTACATGCTTACAATGAACTTTCAGTACACAGCTCATGGATTAGTTTCTTCCTCCATTTTGTTTCATCAAATTATGTGACCATCGTATTCTGTGACCGCTGTTCTCACTGTTTGGCTTGAACTTGCTCCCAAGACAGGCAAACAGCGTACATACTGTCACGTGATTGACAGCGCACATTGGGCACTCAAGGGCACTAAGCTGTTTGCATTTAAAGAACATACATTTTTTCTGTGTGAAATACAAGAGATTTTATATATACTAGTATTGAACAGTTTATTCCAGCGCATTCACGTGAGAGTATGTATGCTGTGGGAGTGAGTTCAAGCCAAACAGTGAGAACAGCGCCTACTAGGGTCACAGAATACGATGGTCACAGAATTTGATGTAACACGTGCAAAATAAGGACAAATTATTAGGTACAAGTCAAACAAAGGCACGCTGGACTGGTGCACAGCACTGGAAAGGCGATGGGAGCCTGCCAATCTTTTGCCAGACGTTTTCAGTAGCTGAACAACACTTCTGTGCATATAAACCCTTCATAAATGAGAACACGCAGTCTACACAAGCTTTGCGTGGCTAAAATAGTTTTAAAACACACCTGTCTAAAAGAAATACTTCAGTCGTGGTGTCACCCTTCAGATCGTGGTGTTGAACTGCATAACGTCATATTGCCTTCCAGTGTGCAAAAGTAACTCTGATATTGATTCAGGGTTTAGAAAAGTTTTGATTCTGCATTTTTGGCAGAAGCATATTCAGAAACCATCTTTCTTTTCATGCATACAAGGCCACGCTGGTCTTTCAGAAAGAAGTTCAGGTTGATGCAGAGTTTGCCAGACATCTCTCTGTCAGCGGTAGATCTGTGCCTCATGTGAACGCGCGAGTGACGTATCTGTCCGCTTTAAGAAGCTGAGCAGAAATTCACATTTAAACTTGTTGACAGACAGTTTGAGTTACCTGTCGGTATTGAGTTATTTGTCGGTCTGAAGATATTTAATTGGATAAACATTGTTTAGTTTTATGCCTTATCCAGAATATAAAATACATATAAACACATTTAGATCATTAACTTTAATCATAACTATTGCACTGTGAAGAGACTTTCAACCAGCACCAAAAAACATGCTTCTGAAGACGATCACCTAGTGCACCTTTAAGGTATGTTTTGTTGTACATTGCAGACACGCATTCAGCAGAAGGCTTGTTGTATAGATCGCCTTGCTTTCTAAAGTAAAGAGAAAAGTGCACTATTTAGTTTTACCGTGATTTTTACATTGCTTTATCTGTTTTGTGTAACCGTGCTTCACCAGACTTGAACCCGAGTGTTCACAACTACAACACCATACAAAATGACCTACCAAGAAACTGACCATCATTGAAAAGTTATCCATACGGTATGTACACATGTTTTTTTACTATTATGAATTTTTTTTATTAGGGTGGCACGGTGGCTCAGCGGTTAGCACTATGGCCTCACAGCAAGAAGGTCGCTGATTCGAGCCCAGGCTGGGCCATTTGGCATTTCTGTGTGGAGTTTGCATGTTCCAGTGCTCCGGTTTCCAAAACAGTCCAAACACATTCGCTATAGGGAAATTAAATCAACTAAATTGGCCGTAGTGTATGAATGTGTGTGTGAATGAGTGTGTATGGTTGTTTCACAGTACTGGGTTGTGGCTGGAAGAGCATCCCGCTGTGTAAAACATATCCTTGAATAGTTGGTGGTTCATTCTGCTGTGGCGACCCCTGATGAATAAGTGACTAAGCCGAAGGAAAATTTATTAATATTATGGTTATCATTATTATTATGGTTATTATTATTATTATTATTATTATTATATTATTGTTATTATTATGGGTATTGTTGTTGTTATTATTTTTATTATTATTATTATTATTATTATTATTATTATTATTATTATTATTATTATGGTTATCATTATTATTATTATGGTTATCATTATTATTATTATTATGGTTATTATTATTATGGTTATTATTATTATTATTATGGTTATCATTATTATTATTATTATGGTTATTATTATTATATTATTGTTATTATTATTATTATTATTATTATTATTATGGGTATTGCTATTATTATTATTGTTATTATTATTATTATTGTTATTATTATTATTGTTATTATTATCATCATTATTATTATTATTATTATTATTATTATTGGCTTCTAAACATTTAGCAATATCACATGCTAAACATGTAATACCTTGCAACTTACAACTTATGTCAGTACCACAATAACATTTTCTTTTTTGTTTCGTTTTGTTTTTAGATCAGCTGGACAATTGAGAAGCTCAAGATTCATGAATAAAAGTGAATGTCATCTTTTTTATTTTTATTTTTTTACCTGGAGAATGTGCTCCTCCGCCATCTGCTGGCTCACCGCTCCTCCCACACCAGGTGAGGCCGTCAGACCCAGAATCTGAGGGATGGGAACCAAAGCTTTGTCCTGCTTCTTCAGCAGCTGGTTCCTATTCTTCTGTTTCAGGTAGCGAATCATGATGTGGTTATACACACCATCCTTCTTTGTGTGGTGGCACTCATCAATGACCATCAAGGTGAACTCTGTAGGTGTACAGTAGGAATCAGAACTGACCATCAGAATTCATTCAGCTTAGTTCATGCTTACTACATACAGTTGAAGTCAAAATTATTATGAGTTTTTTGTTTTCTATTTTGCCGAATGATATTTAAGAGGAAGTTTTCCACCGTATATCCTATAATATTTTTTATTCTGAAGAAAGTCTTATCAGTTTTATTTTGGCTAAATTAAATGCAGTTTTACATTTTTTAAAACCATTTTAAGGTCAATATTTTTAGCCCCCTTAAAGGTGCTGTATGTAAGTTTTTGACTCTTCTAAAGCATAAAAATACCATAATATTTCTGCAGATATTTAAGAAGCATCCTAAGTGAACATACTTGTTTAACTGAAAAACAATGCTGAAGTCAGATATTCTGCTTTAAAAACAACAACACGCTTTGTGACGAGATACGCAGTGATGAGCAGTTTGGCTGTTTGCACCAGACAAAACATGACAGAAATATAAACACAGCCTTTCAGAAGCTCCGAATATGCACTCACTCACGCAACAGTAAGGTTTAGAATCTATTCAAACTCACATTGTTAGTGTTTAGCATTGAATAAAGCACACAAGGTTTACCTGAGGTGATCACAGTCATAGGTTTCACATGTTCAGCTGTGAGAAATAGAAGCCGTTTCTAATATATCAATTTGAGGTGTTTGTTAGAACCAAAACTCCTTTTAATATGGAGAATAATCCCTCTAATCTAACAAGTATGTCTCCAACATTTATTAGATTTGCTAGGAACATTTATAATTGAGTCCAATAGACCTACAGAGTGGCATTAATGCATCCTGAAGTAAAGTGAAACCGCTGTAAACTCCAGCAAAATAAAGAACCATAGACCTTTACCTATAAAGTATAATTATGGAAACTGTTCATCATAACTGAAAGCTACGTCGTGTTTGCTGGCCTCATGCATCACGCACCTGTCAGTCAGTCAGCATGTCACTTTAAAGGGTTAAACAAATAACGCACAGCACTACAATTGCAGAAAAGTTTGTGCTGTTATAATTCACTCACCTTTTAATATGTTTTGGAGCTATTGTAACCCACCATTTAAAAAAACACGACTGAATGTTTTTTGAATGAGAAGCTGTAATGTAGCCATGACGGGATGAATTTTGGTGTGGCGCCCTGCCATGGAAGAATGAATGTAGCGGAAACCATGCAATAGCCCCTTTCACACAGTGATACCGGTAAATATCCAGACAATTACCGGAACAACTTTACCGGTAAATTCAAAAAAGTGCTGTTCACACAGGCAAGGACGTTCTGGAATTGTTGATGATTTCATTTTTATTCAAAGCTTTAGTGTTCATGCAGCTGCTTTGTCTAAGAGACATTTTTCCCAGAGGCAGAAGTGCGAACCACAGCTAAATGTTTACACATGACTACATTGTAAATTCTGTGGACGGATAAGCATTGTGAACAACTTCGATGAGAACATATGGAAGAACACTTTCACATGTCGAAATGTACATAGTATGTGTGTGTGTGTGTCTGCTGGTGCTCACCGGCTGCTTTAGGTGCACAAGCGTCAAGCAACTGAAGCAGAGCTTGAAGGTAAACAAACAGTGGTTCATCATAAGCATTTTATTGATAGTTTTTTTACACAATTGGCATTAGGGAGGAACATAGAAATGTTATCTGACTAACATCTAGCAGCTAAATGTGTCTGAAAAAATATTAAAAGGCTTTTATTTTAGTAAACAGCGCAGATGGGAGTGCGTCTGAAAGTTCTGATTGGCTGGAATAGACGGCTCTCGTCAGAGCATTCTAATTGTGAACGCGCTCTTTCCGGCAATCTTCCTTCTGCATTCACACAGCGCAGAATTCTGGCAAATTTCCGGTAATGTTACAACTTTTCTTTCCAGAAAATTGCCAGAGCAAATTTACCGGTATTATCAAAAAGGGCCTGTTCACACTTGCAGACCTTTCCGGAAAATTGCTGGTCATTTTTCAGAAAGGTCTGTATGTGTGAAAGGGGCCATAGACTTATTTCACGCAGAAAGCAAGGCTGCGGTGGGAAGAAACCCGGAAGTATAGTATCAGCATTGTAAACATTGCAATAGCATGCTGTGTACTAAACCTCCAGCTGTTGCCGAGATTTCAAAATGCAGAGATGGTGTAAACATCACTTTAATATCATTCAGTTCAGTTTAATTTAAACAATTAAAAGCATATTAGGCATCAAACAACATCACAATCTCTTTAAGAGTAATACGCTTAAGTGTCCTCCTAGACTTCAGTTCATGGCACCAGGTAAACACCGTGGGGACACTTCCCTGCTTCAGCCTATGTAACCCGGTGAGCGATAAAACACTGCAGTCCTCTGTAGCACACACTCATGTTGTCTTTAACAGTGTTGTCACAGCACTGAAGTTTCAAAAACGTCCATTTCCCGCTTACATTTAAGCGCCGCTGAGTGCATTCATAAACAGCTGATTTAGTGTAACAGCTGTAGTATTCACCGGTGCTCAACAGAAAATGACTCTGTGATTGGCCGTGACGGTCATCAGTTCACCGCTCTTCACAGATTGCAAACACAGATACACGAACACTGGAGCGTTTTAAATCTGCAAAGATCAGTCGATTCACCAAGCAAATCGCTCGTCTGTGTTACACTCGGTAAACATCAGTAAAGTGCGGTGAACTCACTGATGACCTTCACGGCCAATCACAGTCATTTCTGTTGAGCATGTGAACACAATGGCAAATCAGAGGTTTAATATCGCTATCAACAGTGCCTTAAATGTTAACGGGAAATAGAAATTTTTCGATTTCAGTACCGAAATTTGTATTGTGACAAGTCTAATATAGTGAAAGAATCAGTTCATTACAGTTAAAAAATAGAGTTTGATAAATAGCATCTAAAATGTGTGTTTGGTTAAGAAAACCTTAGCTAACTAGTGCCATTTCCCTGAACTTAGCTGAAAATGAGGTCTGATATCCCTTTTTATTTTCACTATTCATTCAGAACGGATCTTCAGGTCACTCAGAAGGTGGTGAAAGTATAAATTTGTGTCACTTTCTCTTCGCTGATAAGATATACAGCCAGGTACTCAACATTCCTGTGTGACAGGCGATACTTCCGGGTTTCTTCACACCGCAGCCTCGATTTCGCTGTTAAAAATGGCGGCCGAGTGAAATCAGTCTATAGACTTGCCTAAATTAACCTAGTTAAACCTTAAGTTAAGTTAGGCCCAATCCCAATTCTACCCTTTAGCCCTTCCCCTTACCCCTCATTTTGCGTGTAACCGTGAAGAGGTAGAGGTGTCCCGATTCTCTTTAGGGGTAGATAGCTCTTCGAATGAACATTTTTCAGGATCACACTCAAATCCAAGGGGTAAGGAAATTTCCCAGAATACACCAGCCACAACGGCAGTTTCGCTGCACCCGGAAGTAAGGAGATCCACAAATTAGTATTTTTTTGTTTGTCGTTTTTACGAATTTTTATAACAAACACATTTTAGTATATTCATAACCGCGTTTGTGTTTTACCGTCATGCTTTTATAAAAACAAAATCACTAAAATAAAAAATGCTAAATTTCGCGATCTATAATCTCTTATAATAACTCCTGTACAGCAGCCCCACAACATTCAAACACTCGATGATCCTCGAATACCCTGTCAGAAAAGTCTAGTGGCTGAGAATGAGCGTTTTACAGTGTCTGCTATAATGTTGATGTTGTTTTGGTGTGTTTACATAGATGAATATGGCCACTCTGTAAATGTACAGTATAGTTAAGATCTTATTGCCACATTAGATCATTATAATGACATAATAAATGCCTTCAGTGATGTCCTGAAGATAAATACCAAAATATAACACAACTGGAATAACTACAGCAGTCGCCATCGTCTGATCTCATATGAAGCAAGAGATCGTGATGACATCTGATGACGTGTGCAGGTGCTGTAGTGCTGTCCCAATTCTTAGGGGTAAATTTTGAAGCCCCTTCACACTCATTTTTAAGGGCCAAGGGGAAGAGGTACAAAAATAGAATTGGGCCTAAATGTCACTTAAAGCTGAATACAAGTATCTTGAAAAATATCTAGTCTAATATTATTTACTGTCATCATGGCAAAGATAAAATAAATCAGTTATTAGAGATGAGTTATTAAAACTATTATGTTTAGAAATGTGTTGAAAAAATCTCTCCATTAAACAGAAATTGGGGATAACAATAAACAGGGGGGCTAATAATTCTGACTTCAACTGTATATACTGTACTATTAACATGCAGTTTATTTTTCAAAAATGCTCAGGCCCCATACCTAGAATTGCTTAGGGCCCCCAAATCACTAAGTCCACCCCTGGTGATAAGTATGCAAAACAGACCCAAAAATCAAGATTCTGTTCAAAAATCCATTTTAATTCCAAAACATTTGGCCTTTCATTTTTCAAAACTGGTTTTCTTTTGACCTTTAAGAATAAAGCATTGAAATCAATGTTGTTTGAATCTCAAAGTTTTTCTTCTGTTTTCCGCAGAAGAACCAAAGTCCCTAAAGTCATTCATGTTTAAAAAGACATGGGATTGAGTACTATGTCACCCCAGAGTTTATTTTTGGGTCACTTTCATTACTATTACTTGCATAACAATCAGAATCTGATGTTCGAGACAGCACTGTATATATGAGACATGTTGATAATACATCAACCTTATGCAAATAGCAAAAAGTCCAGGTCATTTTTTTTCTTCTTGCATGTGTTTCTAATCAACAAAGGCGGGTGCTGTAAACCTCCAGTCCACTCACTCTCAGCAGCTCAGTTTACAGTCGCTTTCAGGAGTCTCTAGGGGTGGGAAAAAGTCTGAATTTCACACACTGACAGAGAGGTGGTGGGTGATGGGGCTGCATTTTACAAATCAGACTTTAAAGGTGTTGCCTGTTTGGCCCCCGAGGGCTGGAATGGGAAATGCAATGGAGCTCAAACTCAAAAAATAAAAATGACAGCAAATCTCCACTGAATTTGATCAGCCAGACGTGTGGCCCATGAACCAAAAAAATAAATGAATCAAATAATAAAGGGTTTAAGAGTAAAACGAGTGGGATAAAAAAAAAAAAAACAACAAACAGCATATGCCACAGAGGAGGGTGCCAAAGAGACTCGCAGGAGAGCTAAACCTGCCAGCAAAGACTGATGGGGAAAAACACTGTCACATGAAACCTCAGAGGAGGAGCTCTGGTCTCCGTTCAACATCTACCAGAAGGCCAAGCCATTTAATTGGACTTGCCATATTTTTTTCTTCTGGAGAAAGTTTTATTTCTTTTAGTATGGCTGAGTAAAAAAAAAAACTGCTAAGATCATTATTGTTAGCCCTCTTAAGAAATGTACAGCCCCAAATCAGAAAAAGTTGGGACAGTATGGAAAATGCAAATAAATATAGTGGTTTATTAATTTACTTTAACCTGTATTTCATAGCAGACAATATGAACACAAAATATTTCATGTTTTGTCTGGTCAACTTCATTTCATTTGTAAATAAACATTCTTTCCTGTCATTTAGACCTGCAACACAATCCAAATAAAGTTGTGAAAGGAGCCGTTTAGGGCTAGTAATCAGGTAAACTGGTTAAATAATGATGCAATTTGAAACAGGTGATGTCAACAGGTGAGTGTAATTATGATTTGGTACAAAAGCAGCATCCAAGAAAGGTCTAGTCCTTTGGGAGCAAAGATTGGCCGAGGATCGCCAGTTTGCCAACAAATGCATGAGAAAACTATTGAAATGTTTAAACACTAAGTTCCTAAGAGAAATACAGAAAGACATGTGAATATTTCACCTTCAACAGTGCAGAACATCATTAAAAGATTCAAGGAATCTGGAGAATTTCAGTGCGTAAAGGACAAGGACGCAAGCCTAAGCTGAACAACTGTGATCTCTGATTCCTCAGGTGGCACTTCATCAAGAATCCTCATTCATCTATAAGCCATATTACCACATGAGCTCAGGACTACCTTGGCAAATCTTTTGTTAAGTACCACAATATGTAGGTAAGTTCACAAATGCCAGTGAAAACAGTACTGTGCCAAAAGGAAGCCCTATGTTAACAGTGTTTCCAGAAGGACACTGTTAAGTCCAGAAGCAACTTCTCTGGGGCATCTGGGATGGACCATCACACAGTGGAAATGTGTACTGTGGTCAGATGAATCCATGTATCAGGTATTTTTTGGAAGAAATGGATGCTGTGTGCTCCAGATCAAAGACAAAAATGATCATCCAGACTGTTACCAGCAACAAGTCCAAAAGCCAGGGTCTGTCATGATATGGCATTGTGTCAGTGGTAACTTGCACTTCTGTGATGCACCATTAATGCTGAAAAGTACAGAGATTTCGGAGCACAATATGCTGCTGCCTTTTCCAGGGACGCTCATGAATATTTCAACAAGACGATGCAAGAACACATTCTGCCCGCATTACAAAGTCCTAGCGGCGGAGGAAAAGGATACAGGTACTTGACAGGCCTGCCTGCAGTCCCGACCTGTCTCCAATAGAGAATGTATGGTGTATTTTGAAGTGCAAAATGTGACAACGAAGACCCCGTATTGTTGCCCATCTTAAGACTTGTTTGCAGGAAGAATGGGACAAAATTACACCTGAAACACTTCAGCCCCTAATCGTCTTTTAAGTGTTGTGAAAAAGCAACATTACAAAGTGACAAATGCTTTAATGTTCCAACTTTTTTTAAATGTGTTGCAAGAACCAAAATTGCAATAGGTGTTTGTTTACTTTGTCTGATGTTCAAAGTACTGTTCTGGAAATGTGAGCAAATCAGCTAAAATATAATTTCATAATGCATCATATTTGCATATTTACACACAGCTTTAGGGGAAAAAGCAAGATACAGTAAAGCTGCTGTCTTAAGTTGGGACAAGAATGGTGACAACTATAGGAATTGCATCTTACCACCTGCAAACAGACAGTTCAACCTAAAATCAAGATTTGACTTCAAATAAGGGTTCATATGCATTTTTACTACTAAAATTCCATGACTTTTCCACGACTTTCAAATAACTATCCATACACCAATGTTTCATGTAATGCACAGGTGTCAAACTCAGTTCCTGGAGGGCTGCAGCTCTGCACAGCTTAGTTCCAACCCTAATTAAACACAGCTGATCAAACTAATTAAATCCTTCAGGCTTGTTTGAAACGTACAGGTAAGTGAGTTGAAGCAGGGTTGGGACTAAACTGTGCAGGGCTGCAGCCCTTCATGAACTGAGTTTGACACCCCTGATGTAATGTCTATGTTTGCATGGTAAATAATAAGAAAAGCAATGCATGTTCAAATTTATTACAATATTATCAAAATATTTAGTTTAAATGTATTTTATATCTATGTTAAAATTTATTTAGATAATGCTTAAGCTGCACTAATAATGTGAGCATGTTTTTGGCCAAGGACAGAAAAGAAAGAATTAAAGACAACTAACCTACATTCAAGTGTACAAATAATTGTTAAACTAATTTCCATGACTTTTCCAAAACTTTGAGGGTTTTTCCAAACCTTTTCCAGGCCTGGTCAACCATCCAGGTTTTCCATGACCATATGAACCCTGTCAAATGATTCGCTTTGATGCTTAAACTCTCGGGAGTGAGGGGAAAATGAGACTTACGTGATAATTCGATCCCGTCCTCGTCGCCGTTTTTGGCTTTGGCTAAAGAGTTTTCCAGAATCTGCGCCGTGCAGATGATGATGTCGTTTTTCTCGATGATTTGTGGGAAGGAGATTTTGAGCTGCGAGGCACCGCTGACCCGCTCCACTGAGTATTGGTGCTTTAAAAACCTCCCGAACTCGGCCTTGTAGTGCTGCTCCACCAGCGGGACCTGGACAGAAGTGTATTCGAGTTATTAAAGGGATAGTTCACTCAAAAATGAAAATTGACTCCCTATTTATTCTCCCTGCAAGTTGTTTTAGTTTCTTCTGTTGAACACTGATATTCTAATAAATCCGAAAACCTTAGTAGGACAGACAAACACTATGGAAGTGAATGGTTACAGTTTTTCTTTTTTCCAACATTCTTAAAAATGTTTTATCTTGTTCAACAGAAGCTAGAAGTTTTGAAACAAGTAAAGGGTGAGTAAATAATGACAGAATTCCCATTTTTGGGTGAAATATTTATTTAAGTGGCTTTCTGAAATGCTTGGTCGATTAAAGAGCGACATTCAGATTATGGAAAAATTGACTCACTATTTATTCTCCCTGCAAGTTTCATTGATTCAGCATGTACATTTAGTAAAGTTAAAGAGGTTTAATATGTATTAATTAGATTATAAACCTTACCATTTTGTTGGAGTGCAGTGAGTGCATATTCTGTGCTTCTGAATGGCTGTATTTAAATTTCTGTCATGTTTCGTCTGGTGCAAACAGCCAAATTGCATATTACTGCCTATCTTCTCATGTAGCGTGTTGCTAGGACACAGTGTTACAATGTAACCTGCTCACCTAATGTTTACGTTCGTAATATTTATATTATTTGGTAATTAATAACCACTTCATCTGGTTCTCTGTATCTGCGTGTCATTTCAGAGTCTGCTACTGTCCATCGGAGGTAACATTTTGGTCACAAGATGCTTTGAGAGCCTTCCTGACTGACTGACTGAATGAATTAAATACACTGTTTTCCACCAAGGCAACCCGGGTGCTGAAACATAATTGGCTAAACTGGCATTGGATTGGGTAAATGACCAAAACAAAGTCAGCGTTCCAGCACGTAATGCACATTTTAAAAGCAAAATATCTGACTTAAGCATTGTTTTTTCAGATAAACAAGAATGTTTGCTTAGCATGTTTTTTTTTTATATCTGTAAACATATTATGGCATTTTTATGCTTTAGAAGAGTCAAAAAATAACAACACCTTTAAGTTAACTTAGATTTTAACAAATTTAAGTGGATTGAACATAAAACAATAAAGCTGTTGCAAAAAAAAAAAAAAAACCCTCAAGAATTGTTTCAACTCCTTTTAAATAACTAGTTTAAACAAACAGCAAACATCATGTTTTGATTGTATATAAGGTGGTTTCTAGGGTTCTCTTGTTTTTTTTTTGTGGTTTTTATTTTATTTTCTTTGATTTTGTCTGTTGTTTTTCCACAGGACACTAGCGTTCAGAGGAAATCTGAGGTGCTGAGCTGAAGGTTTACACCACATGTTTGCTGATGTGGATGTTTTAACAAGGTTGGTAAAGTTTTACATTTCAAGACATGATTTAGCAGGACAGAAAGTCTCTCTGCTGCATCAGCAAACTCTTAAATCATCTCTTTTCTGATTTCTTTTGCAAAGACGAAATGTGTTGAACTACTCAAATATATTACCAGGAAGAGATTAAAGGTGCTGTATGTTTTTGACTCTTCTAAAGCATAAAAAAAACAATATGTTTTTGCAGATATTTACGAAACATGAAAACAATGCTGAAGTCAGATATTCTGCTTTGAAAATGTGTGTTATGTGTCGGAACGGCTGTCTTTGTTTTGGTCATTTTAACCCGCCACTTTAGACAATTATAATTCAGCACTCGGGGTTGCCTTGGTGGAAAACAGCACATTTTATTAATTCAGAAAGGCTCTGAAAGCATGCATCCGCAACCAAAATGTGACCTCTGGTGGACAGTAGCAGACTCTGAAATGAGACAGATTCAGTTCCACATGAGGTTATTATTTAGCAAATAATATGAATATTGCAAAGGTAAACATAAGGTGAGGTGACAAGGTTGCATTGTAACCCTGTGTCCTAACAACACGCTTTGTGAGGAGATACGCAGTGATGAGCAATTTGGCTGTTTGTGAGAAATAGAAGCCGTTTCTAATATATCAAATCGAGGCGTTAATTAGGACAAAAACTGCTTTTAATATGGAGAATATTCCTTCTATCGGGTGCCGTTGCTTTCAGTTAGAACACGACTTAAATCAATCGCTCCTGTCCTCAATCTGGCAACCTGTGCTTGCGTTTGTTTTGATCCAGGAGTGCAAAACCTAGTTCAACCACTGGGTGTCAAACTTACATACTGCACCTTTAATTTCATTGCTCTGAAGTTGTTCTTATATATATCAGAAGACTTCAACAGAGTACTCAGCAGAGCTTTATGTGAATATCAACATGCAAAAATATATTCAACAAAGTTTAAAGAGTGAGGAATTATTTCACAATGCGGGATAGTGAATGTGTCACGGGTGGATGACGTCACGGGAGTTTTCTTCTGTTTGGCGCTTCATTGTTGTTCAGTCTGACATTATGACAGCTGGGATGTTACATGCTGGGAGCCATGTTCATGCAGTCTGGCATGCTACAATCTTCAGGATTATAAAAAAAAAATCATCTCAATGTAGATGTTTGACTGAAGCAGCTAATATTAAAGGGCAGATGAAGGGCAGAGGGTTGCTGAAGAACTACTGAGAGATTTTAGCTGCTGTCTGGGCTTTCACTGCCTTTCTACACCTCTAGTTCTTCATGTGTTCAATACTTTTCCCTTTGTCATTTAATTTTATTAAACATAACTTAATTTGCAAACTAATTAGTTTTGTTTTATTTTATTTGCATATATATATTCTTTGGTTGTTACCAACATCTGGTGAAAATTTTAACTCGATAGCTATGTTTCCATCCACCTATTTTTATGTGCATTTTGGATATGCGCATAAAAAAAACGGTTGATGGAAATGCCATGATGTGCATAAATTTTAAAATGTGCAAGAATAATGCGCATAACTAATTAGGATAAACTTTTTATTTAATAAGATGCGCATAAACTATGATGGAAACACTTTTACCGGCCAATTTCTAGTGTGCACATTAAAAAAGGTCATGTGATTTTGTTAGAAGAGATCATGTCATGATGAAAATGTGTGTGAATGGACCAACCAGCAGGCTGAGCACACTGTAAAACATCGAAAATGTTGTTTTTGTCATTCTAAAATGCCTTACTGTTTAAGTATTAGTGTTATTATATTATTAATGACATGCAGAATCAAGAGCGTCTGTGCTCCGTCTCACGCCTTCAAACGCCACAGCACATTCACTGTGTGCCAGGATTGCCTTACAGACTTGCCTGAGGCGTAAGTCACTTATTAGATGAAGAAAAGATTGACGCAGCTTCTCCTACTGCAGCAAATTCAGTTTTTACTGTTGATATTTGGTGCTAGTTAATCAGGAAGTGACAATTTTGTTTGCTTTGACTTGTTGGATGAAAACGCAGCTTTATTCGCACGTCTTTTATCCGATAATCCAGATCTGCACAAAGTTTATTCGCATTTTTAAATGGAAACATAGCTATTGACACCTTTAGAAATACGTTTTCTGAGGAAAATGGTGACGTGTTCAATACTTATTTTCTCCACTGTATTCAGGGCAGATAAACTAAATATTGCAATGTCAGTTTTTCCAATAACGTGCAGCCATATGTCTAATCTAATTTATTTTTTTTTGTTAATGGCAAATACTTCTTCTTTTTGTGTGTGGTAGATGGATGGCAGGGCAGCACCTTGTTGACCAGGACGACCACTTTCCCTTTCTGTCCCGTTCGCTGCTTCCTCTCCAAATGCTCTTTGGTGATAAACACCGCAACCCTGGTCTTTCCGGATCCGGTGGGCAGGCAGACGATGATGTTCTTCTCCTCCAGAGCAGGTCTGGCCACCTCCATCTGATAGTCCCGCAGTTTAATTTCCCTCTTACTCGCTGAGAGAGGGAAAAAAAGAGAGGAGAGATCATGATCCTAAAGTGAACGCATGTGTTTGGCTTCAGCATCAGTGCAGAAGAGGTAGTGTGTGTGTGTGTGTGTGTGTTTGTGTGTGTGTGTGTGTGTGTGTGTGTGTGTGTGTACACAAATGAAATCTAAATTATTCGCCCTTCTGTGAATTTCTTTTCCAAATATTTCCCAAATGATGTTCAACAGAGCAGGGAATTTTTCACCGTATTTCCCATAATATTTTTTCTTCTGGAGAAAGTCTTATTTGTTTTATTTCAGCTAGTATAAAAGTAGTTTTTTTTAAAGCATTTTAAGGTCAATATTACTGGCCCCCTTAGGCAATATTTAATTTGATAGTCTGAGCCTCGGCTGGGTCAGTTGGTGTTTCTGTGTGGAGTTTGCATGTTCTCCCTGTGTTCATGTGGGTTTGTTCTGGGTGCTCCGGTTTCTGTTGCTGGATAAGTTGGCGGTTCATTCCGCTGTGGCGACCACAGATTAATAAAGAGACTAAGCCGAAAAGAAAATGAATGAATGAATGAATATTACTTACTCTCATCATGGCAAAGATAAAATAAATCAGTTATTAGAGATGAGTTATTAAAACTAGGGGTGGAAAGGATCACTGTTGATCCGTGATCCGTACAACTCACAACTCACGATTCGGCTCACAATGCACGTGACTCGCGGATTAATAATTTATTTTTAACTTGTCGGTTAATCCAACATTTATAACCATTGCAGAGAGATCGCCTTCCGCGTCATTCAAATCATGTGCATGAAAGCATTTTGGCTTCCCTGTAAGATTTAATGATGACGGGAAAAGTTGTGGCGGGACCTCCTTAAATGCTTTCTTAGGCTATTAATTTAATGTGTTTTCTGTCACTGCTTGTTTAGCCTGCATTAATGCATTCAGTGTAAAGCTGCAGTTACAAACAATTAAATAACACAAGTGCTGGGAGAACAGTTTACAGTTCAGATATAAACACTGATGTTTATGGTAAAGATTAAAATCACCATTTAATGAAACATGACGCTGGTGAATGTTGTAGCAATTACATTGTGTAACCAATGGGTGGCGACAAACAACCCTCAAAATTATGTCACTGAATAGGTTTTCAGAAATAATACACCTACAGTATAATAAAACATGGAGTTTTATGTGTGAATTGTTAAATCATTAATTGAAGATAAATATGATCTGTTGTACAAGATGTTAGATTTCTATATTTAGCATTATCAGCAACAGTAGCAAAGATCATATTTCATATTGTATACTTTTCATTTTTCAGCTGGTTCTTTCTTGATTTTTATTTTTATTAACATTACAGGTTCAGTACAGTAATATTTTTATGAATGAAAAGCAAATGACATTTGTCTCCTCACTTTTTTGCTGATTTGAAAAATGGTCTGATCCGTGACTAAAAAACCGTAGTGTGATCCGAACTGAAGATTTGTGATCCGTTACACCACTAATTAAAACTGTTATGTTTAGAAATGTGTTGAGAAAAAATCTTCCTCCCATTAAAGAGAAATTGGGGAAAAATAATGGGGGTGTCAAAATTATTTCTTTGATGCACCGCAATGCAGATGTAACCAATTCGATATCGGATAAGTAATAGATCATAATCGGTTATGTACTGACCTCATTTATTTCCTATGCGCTGTGTCACGGTAAAATACTATGGCACAGGAGGCGAGGGCGAGTAAATAAAATGCTCCTTCCATTTAAAAAGCAGATAATTATGCACAATTCAACTGCTTGTAAGTTTGCTGGAAAGTCTTTCACTGACACTGAAGAAGGCACAGCACGAGCCGCTATTTCACAACTAGGGAGAAATGCTGTAAAACTCCATCTCTGCCTCTCTCTCCCACACTTTGGACATTTGACCAGCTGGGGTGTTTGTGAGGTAACTTTTCCTCTCCTCTTGGCTGTTAAATCCACACTTGTGGATCCAGACATGAGCGTGCCTGTGGTGCGAGTTTTCTTACCTGTGATAACCGCGTATTATGCACATATAGACTGTAACTGCTGCTGTTCTTCCAGCGTCACTCATCGCTCAACATCTCTTTTTTTATTTTTCAGAGCCAATCGCAGCCCTTTCTGTTGAGCGGGTGAAGACAATGACCAATCATAGGGGTATAAGACCTCGTTTGACAGCGTTTAAAAAGCAAGCGGGATAATATTGATGTTAGTTTATTTGCTATAAATGCTCATGCTGTCTTCTGTGCATGTGTTGGAGTTTTGTTTAAAAGTGTTCTCTTTGAGCAGGTCAAATTAAAGATACAGTTCATATATCTGCGTGTATTAAAGGTCAAAATTGTATTACAAATAATATAGAAATGTAAAAAAAAATTTCTTGTGTTGTGACGAAAAAATCTAACTATGTATGGAAAGCATCGTCACTGCACCGTGATATCGAATTGAAGCTAATTGATGGCAATATATAATTGTGGCAATAATAATTGTAACTGAACCGTACGGTGAGACCAGTGTAGATTCACACCTCTAAAAAATATACAGGGGGGCCCATAATTCTGACTTCATTGTGTGTATGTGTGTGTGAGGCTTTTAGTGGGGCAGACAGAGGTTTGGTCAATGTAATTAAAGCTGTGTTTTCTTTATCTCCTGCTAGTTAGAATAACATTGGTGTTTTATGGACTCTCTAAAGCTCATGCAGAGTAACTGTAAGACACAAAACCTGTGACGAACATGGACAAATCATAAAATCATGCCACTTTATATTAAGGGGCCATAACTTATATGTACTTACACTGAAATTAATCATTAGTTACAATTAGGCCCAGACAGAATCTGCAGACATTTCTTAGCTATTTCTGTGAAGAATTTTCTTAAAAATCTGAGGATTTATGTAGAGTGATTTTGGGAGTATCTGAACTAAAACCTGAATATATGAAATAAAAAATAATCACTTGTTTTAACTTTTATTTAATGTTTACAATGCAAATCCATCTAGATCCACTTCATTTGGTAAACAATGCAAGTCTCTCATATAATATGAAGAGAGAATTATGAGTAGGGCGGGAGGTCGTTCCAGACATCCCAAGTCTCCCGGAAGTTCCGGGAGTCTCCCGCAAGTTCCGGGAGTCTCCCCACAAATGAGTGATAATCTCCCAGAAATCGCGCGTCTCCCTCCCGGTCCTCAAAATGCGTCACACACCCTTCCCCACCGCATCCCTCCTTGCTCTTCAGACATGTCGCGCGCACCCTGTCAAACACCACCAAACCACCCCCGACAGCTGAGCGGGACTCTTCAAAATAAACCGTGAAACTCTGACCAGTGTAAGGACAGTTTACTCACACGTGACTTGTTTTAGTTATTTTGGTCCGTTTAGAAACTTTGCCGTGTGAAAGCGAACCACACCAAGAACAAAGAGCAACAATGTAACAATTTTAATCCCTGTTTCGGAACAAATGAATCGATTCACTAGTGTGAAAGCCCCCTTACTCAGGATTTCCAGATTATCCTGTGTTAATTATTTACTTAAAATAAATGTAAGGGGGTAGCACAATCGCCTCACAGCAAGAAGGTCGCTGGTTCAAGCCTCGACTGGGTCAGTTGGCGTTTCTGTGTGGAGTTTGCATGTTCTCATCATGTTGGTGTGGGTTTCCTCCGGGTGCTCCTGTGTCTCCCACAAGTCCAAAAACATTTGGTATAGGTGAATTGGGTAAGCTAAATTGTCCGTAGTGTATGTGTGTGAATGAGAGTGTACAAGTGTGTTTCCCAGTGATGGGTTGCAGCTGGAAGGGCATCTGCTGCGTAAAACATGTGCTGGATAAGTTGGCAGTTTATTCCGCTGTGGTGAACCCAGATTAATAAAGGGACTAAGCCGAAAAGAAAATGAATGAATGAATTGGGTAAGCTAAAATTGGCCGTAGTGTATGTTTGTGAATGAGTGTGTATGGATGTTTCCCAGTGATGGGTTGCAGCTGGAAGGGCATCCTCTGTGTAAAACATATGCTGGATAAGTTGGCGGTTCATTCCGCTGTGGCGACCCCTGATAAATAAAGGGACTAAGCCGAAAAAAAAAAAAGTTTCAGAAACAGACAAACGTGAGAGTGAAAAGCGAAAAAAGAAAGGAGAAGCCGGAAAAAACTAAGCAAATAATTTTTTTTTAGCAAACATAAACAAACTGCCATGTTTAACTATTATTATCACCTTGTGACTGTTACGAATTTAGAATGACGGAATTACTTTCTAACAGAGGTTACAAGGCATACGGCTATATGAAGAGAGAATTATGAGTAGGGCGGGAGGTCATTCCAGACATCCCAAGTCTCCCGGAAGTTCCGGGAGTCTCTCGCAATTGCACAGAGACTCCCGAAAGCCCGCAAACGAGTGATAATCTCCCAGAAATCACGCGTCTCCCAATTACTTTCTAACAGAGGTTACAAGTGCTGGCGAAGAATAAAGATGCAGATTAGAGGTTTGCTCTGACTGTGGGCTATGTTGCGTGTTGTTTTTAAACCCAAATAAGGACTTAATGTATGCTGTGTGTAGTTTTTCTGTAAGTGGTAATGTATTGGAGACTGTAAGGGTCTGTATGTGTTCATATATGCTGCATTTATTTATTTATTTTATGTAATCACAGATGTTACAGTAGGCTATTTCGCATCATTGACGTGCAGTTATAATCAAATCATGTTCATAGAAAGTTAGTATTGAACATTTATACACAAGTATTTACATGTATAAAGCATCTGTTTGTGAGAAGTGCTTCTCATGTGATATGTGAACGACACGTACAGCTTTACTGTAGACATTTTCTCAAGCGAAAATGATGTTGACTGAAACTGTCGTACACCACGACCACCATTGGCAGAGGAAATGCAAGCCTGATAAAGGTAACCCGTACTGTACCAGTCAGTGGAAACAAGCCATAATTATGGGCAAAACCCAGCCATTTGGTTGAAAATTTTTATTTAAATTAAACAAATTAACCCTTAGCTGGGTTTGTCCATATTTAACCCAATGTTGGGTTAATACAACCCTGAGTTAATACAAGCTGAATGAGATCTAAAGGTTAATGTTCATATAATTATTAATCACCTATTTCTAAATGGTCTGTCTCTAAAAGTGAGGGGGACGTATCCCCCTGTCCCCCCCTGGTTGCTACACCCTTGCTCCAAGGGTCATTTATATGGAAGTTGATATTTAGCCGCACCATATACTGTATTGGTGTTTCGTAACATCTAGTTTTTATGAGGTGGGTTGTTAACCCAACACTCAACCCCCAACCTGGAGGACCAGGACATTCACACACATACACTATGGACAATTCTGCTTACCCAATTCACCTACAGCACATGTCTTTGGACTGTGGGGGAAACAAAAACGCCGGGGAGGAAACCCACGCCAACACGGGGAGAACATTCAAGCTCTACACAGCCGGGGCTTGAACCAGCAACCTTCTTGCTGTGTGGTGACCGTGCTACCCACTATACCACAGTGTCGCCCATATTTATCTTATTTGACATATTTCTCTGTATGAAATTATAATTAATTTACGGGATTATCAATATAATAACCCTTTAAATAAATTAAGAAATACAATGAAGATAACAAATAAATTAATCAATAATTAAATAATAATTCCAATAAATAAATACAGATAAAACATCCTTATTCTGCTGTTTCTTTCCTTTGGGGATGAAATGCAACCTGGATGTGTCACGTAAACATTATTTTTTAATAGCCTGTAGCTCTCAGTAGTATTTAGACTGATCGAATGAATTAAAAGTGGAAATTCCACACTATCCAAACACAGAAATCTCACTCAGGTCTGTGTGTGTTCAGTTACACATCTGCACATGGTTTGCAGAAAGAGGCAGAATTCAAACAGGGTTAATAAAAGAAAGAGTCTGCTGGATCTGGAGGAGCAATTACCTCAAAAAGCAAATCCCTGTGCTTCATTCCGACCACTTTGCCAACATTAAACATTTGTTTATTTTGCCCGCATTATCTGTCCAGTTTTTAATTTAGCGTCAAGTTTAGGGTTCCAGCAGTTTGCAGTTGCAGTGCTTTTTCTGTCGGCGTCTGCTCTGATTAGTTCAGTATGTGAACTTCAATAGTTTAGTTAAAGTCCTCATGTAGCAACTTGTAATGTTCTCTTTTTTTTCTCTTTTTTTTAAAACTGAAAAGAAAATAAATGAATGAATGAATATATTGTGTGTGTATGTATATATATATATATATATATATATAT
>CAIGQZ010032409.1:4157946-4175915 GCA_903798205.1 Danio tinwini
AGTATTTCAGTCACAAAAACACACCCTAAGTATTTCAGTCACAAAAATGTGCCCTAAGTAACGCATTTTAAATTTGCGAAAACATACCCCATAAAACGTATTTTAAATTTGCAAACACGTACTGTATTTTAAATTTGCAATAAATAAATAAATAAATAAATACCCTAAGGTATACATTTCAAATGTACCCTATGTAATGTATTTTAGTTTGTTTTTCAAAATTGTCCAAAGACAAGAATGGGTGTTGTTTATAAATATATGCATTATATATTGTATATACTTTTTTGCCATTAAGTTTCCTAAATACTGCCTTTTAATAATTTTTTCTTTTTTCTCATCCAAAGGCTTCTGTCTCTGTAGAGTAATAATTCATTATGAAAACAATGTTTGTGTGTTACAGAAATTCAAATGCGCCTCATTTTAAGCACATTTCCTCTCTCTCCCTCCCGCAGACTGTGACCTGACCCGTTCTTGATCACTTCAATATGCAGCCAGCATGCTTCAGTCTGGAAAAGTGTCTCCTAGTGGAAGTTTTCCCTGGAAGTGACGTGATTTAGCACTTTTTTTTGGGGGGAAGGAGCTGGTGAACTTTGTGTGCTCGAGGGCAAAGTCTCACACGTGGAGCTCCAGCAAAACCACAGAGACTCTGACCGATGCACACAACTATGCCTTTCTTTTTCATGCGCTTTATAATAATAACTCTATGAAAATCATTTTCTGACAGTTAATTGCTAGCAGGAACATTTCTCAGACAAAGGCTGGATTATGGGTCATTAAATGTACAGTATCGCTCAAGAGAACTTTATCCACAAACTAGATGAAATGTCAAAGTGTGAGGAGATTTGATGCCTTATTTTTGTTTCAGACAATGAACTGGATATTAAATCATTGGATGTGCAATTAAAAAAAAGAGCAAGGTCAATGCTAATACCTCTGAATTATTATTCATACTGTACACAAAAGTCTTATCGCCTATTCAAGTTTTAGGAATGTTATGTTTTATGGTGTTTTGTTGTTTGCTTTGCATTCTCTTCTCTCTCTTGTTCATACCTGCCAACATTTGTCTATAAAAATCCAGGAGACATTTGGGGAGGGGGGGCGATCAGATGGTGAGCAGAGCGACCTGAAGGGGTGCCTGGTCTGTCGGCGATCCGGGGGTGTTACGTCCCATTTACAAGGGGCGTCAGTTCAACGCACTGCATTGTGGAGCCGTCGGCGTCGCTTCAGTGGCATTGATCGCTGCAGAAGTTGTGACTTTCAAGTGCCAACGGATGCTCCAGCCAATTAGACCGCTGTATGCAAATACACCAGTTCAAACAGTAGCCGATTGCTGACAAATTTTATTGGCTGACGCTGCTATGATGATCGCGTCAGCCCCAACTTCAAACACGCCCTCTGTCAAGTGTTGAAGCTGAAGCCCCATGTGAATGGGGTGTCAGATTGTACCAATCATCTGAGGACTAGGAGAAGGGGTTGAAATTCTGGGAGTTTTCCGGGAGAAATGACAAACCGGGAGGTGGGTCTAAAATACGGGAGACTCCCGGGAAAAACGGGAGTGTTGGCAGGTATGCTCTAGTTGTGTATTCTGTCCTGTTCTAGGTGTGCAACCATTGATCAGAAAGCTGTCAGTCACCATCATGACTCAATCGGTGCACCAATCCAGCCTGATCTCACGGGGAAACGTAAGTATTTTACGTTTTGTCAGTTTAGTGGCTAATTCCTTTCGAGTTCAGTCATACAAAAATGTACGATTTTAAAAACGAGGCGTGGCACCCAACCCCACCCCTTACCCCAACCGTCATTGGGTGATGAGCAAATCGTACCTATTTGTATGAATTAGATCGTACAAATTCATACGAATTAGCCACTAAATCAAAAAGTTACGAATTGCCGTGAGGAGCTGGTCGACCAAGTATAAAAGGTGTGTGCTTGCGCTGTTCAGAAGGAGCTCTTGGCTCACTGCCAAACTCTTCACTTGCGTCGGCCAGCCTGTTTGTTGTGTTTGTGTTGTTATTTTGTTGTTGTTGCTGTTGTTTAGCTTTTCTCAATTAGGTGATCGGTTTATTAGATAAGCTTGTGCAGCTCAATTTAGTATCTACAGACTGATTTCATGCGGCCACCATTTTTAACAGTGAAATTGAGGCTGTGGTGGGAAGAAACCCGGAAGTATCACAGGAATGTTGTGTACCTGGCTGTGTATCTTATCAGCGGTGAGAAAGTTATACAAATTTATACTTTCACCACCTTCTGAGTGACCAGTAGGCCCGTTCTGAACAAATAGTGAAAACAAAAAGGGATATCAGACCTCATTTTCAGCCTCAGAAATATTCTCCTCTTCGCTTTAAACAATCTCTCAAAACTCTCATCAGCAGAACAAAACTTTTGATGATCTATTTTCTGTTTACCAGCCGCTCTGCTCTTGTTAGCTCAAACTGTTAGCAGCTGTGCAGCAGGGGGCAGGTGCGTCGCGTGATGATTGTCAGATCGCTGAGCCAGTGACAGCAAAAATACTGCAATAACACGACAGCTGACCTTGTTAGTGGGAAATGGACCTTTTTAAAACTTCATTACTGTGACAACACTGTTAAAGACAACATGAGGGTGTGCTTCAGAGGACTGCAGTGTTTTATTGCTAACCGGGTTACATAGGCTGAAGCAGGGAAGTGTCCCCACGGTGTTTACCTGGTGCCATGAACTGAAGTCTAGGAGGACACTTAAGCGTATTTCTCTTAAAGAGATTGTGATGTTGTTTGATGCCTAATATGCTTTTAATTGTTTAAATTAAACTGAACTGAATGATATTAAAGTGATGTTTACGCCACCTCTGCATTTTGAAATCTCAGCAACAGCTGGAGGTTTAGTACACAGCATGCTATTGCAATGTTTACAGTGCTGATACTATACTTCCGGGTTTCTTCCCACCGCAGCCTCGCTTTCGAGTTTTAAAATGGCGGCCGCGTGAAATAAGCATATTGAGAAGTTGAACGATTTTTCTGAGAATTGGATTATCAGATAAGCTCTTGTTTTGCTTATGGCTAACTGTGTGTACTTTACGAGAACTCTAGTAATTTTAAGCAGCATAGTTTTTCTGTTAGTTAGTTTATGGGGGAGTTGCTACAAGTGTAATTATGTTTTTGTAGTAGTTATGAAGTTTAGTTAAGCGTCACGCTGAAGATTACGGTTTTGTTTCTGCATTTTTCTTTGTTCAGTTAGTATAGTGGGTTGGGGTTTAGTTAGATTGTTTGTTATATTTATTTCTTTGTTTTGGCAACACTCCTGTTTTCCATTCATTCATTTTCTTTTAGGTTTAGTCCCTTTATTAATCGTCGCCACAGCGGAATGAACCGCCAACTTATCCAGCATATGTTTTAAGCAGCGGATGCCCTTTCAGCCACAACCTATCCCTAGGCAACATACACACTCACTCTCACTCATACACTACGAACAATTCAGCTTACCCATTTCACCTGTATTGTATGTCTTTGGACAGTGGGGGAAACCAGAGCACCCAAAGGAAACCCACGCGAACGGAGGGAGAACATGCAAACTCCACACAGAAATGCCAACTGACTCAGCCGAGGCTTGAATTAGTGACCTTCTTGCTGTTAGGCAACAGCACTACCTACTGCACCACTGCGTCGCCGTTTTTCGTTTAATTCGGTTATTTAATTTTACATTCTAATTTTCTATTTTCATTGTTTAACATACTTTGTTTGCTAAATACTTACTTTATAATTAACTTATACAGCAGTTGTGTCTTCTAATTTTCACCCTGCATTAATAGAGACCACAAGATCACTGATTGTTACGTTTCATCAATTTTAATAACTAATAACTTAAACACATAACAATTAACAACAGATAATAATTTGACTTCTAGTTGATCATTTGGAATCAGAAGTGGCTTAAATGAAAGGCAAAGGCCTCTAGATTACGCTTATTTTACCAAAATAAAATTGTATCATGTCTTGATTTTGAATTGTTTAATTAGGACTGACAGGTCAGACTTTGCTAGGACAAAAGTCTTGTCACATCTTTAAAGGATTCACCCAATCACAAATTAGAGCATCACCTGTGACAAATACCGTAATGAACACACTCCCAATTGTGCAAAAGAAGAACCTCAGCACACCCAACCTTCATTTGAAATGCATCCTGACCTGACAACATGCCAACGATTCAACCACAGACCAAAGTGCTGATCATGTAGAGCCTAAAGACCAAGTTTCTTGCTGAGGCGGCAGACATATTTAATGCATCTAAACATCAAGTTGAAAGGATTGAAAACAAATGGCTCGAAGAAACTGGTGAACTTAATGACAGGCCCAGGTCAGGCAGACCTCATAAGACCATGGTTCAAGAGGACCGCTTGTTGGTTCGACAGTCCGGGGCAAACCCTTTTTCAACTGCAGCAGAGCTAACTGGTCTCCAGAAACCCCTGTATCTACAAGAACAATTCGTCAAATTCTCCATTATTAAATAGAAGACAATTAAAAAATTTGTTGCATTTACCAGGGCCCACAGGTTGCAGGAAGGATGGACTGTAGAAAAGTGGCAGAAGGTCGAACTACTGAACTGCATCTCAATCATCACAAATACTGCCGAAGGCCTACTGGAACCCGCATAGACCCAAGATTCTCACAAAAAACAGTCAAGTTTGGTGAAGGAAAAATCATGGTTTGGGGTTACATTCAGTATGGGGTGTGCGAGAGATCTGCAGAGTGGATGGCAACATCAACAGCCTGAGGTATCAAGACATTTGTGCCGCCCGTTACATTACAAACCACAGGAGAGGGCAAATTCTCCAGCAGGATAGCGCTCCTTCTCATACTTCAGCCTCCACATCAAAGTTCCTGAAAGCAAAGAAGGTCAAGGTGCTCCAGGATTGGCCAGCCCAGTCACCAGACCAGAACATTATTGAGCATGTCTGGGGTAAGATGGAGGAGGCATTGAGGATGAATCCGAAGAAGCTTGAAACTCTGGGAGTCCTGCAAGAACGCTTTCTTTTTCCATTCCAAATGACTTTATTAATAAGTGATTTGAGTCACTGCAGAGATGTATGGATGCAGTCCTCCAAGCTCATGATGGAGTCAGACACAATATTCATTCTTTTCCACTGCACCACCACTTTATATTCTATACTAGACATTATTTCTGTTAAGTGACAAGACTTTTGTCTAAGCAAAGTCAGACCTTACTGTCCTAATTAAATTATTTAAAATCAAGGCATGATCATATTTTTTTTATTTTGGTAAATTAAGCGTAATCTAGAGGCCTTTGCCTTTCTTATAAGCCACTTCTGATACCAAATGAATACATTTTTAGTCAAATTTTTTGTTGTTGTTCCTGAAACTTGGATAGGCGACAACTTTTGTCAGGTAGTGTATAGTGTTGTTTAATGCAAATAGGTTCAGGTTTAACTAATTGATTTTAATGACTTTTATTTTTTAGTTTTTCTTACTGGATATCTGCAAAATTCTTCATTTTGGGATTGTTTTATTTTTATATGATCACAGTGGAATTTACTTCAACTGTATGTAATATTAATTTAACTACCTCAGAGTCTGGCATAATTACTGTAGATCCTATAAGATTTCCTTAATGTATAATGTAACTAATTATCTTATTAACCCTGTCTGACCAGTGACTCCTGTGTGTTTTGCAGATATTCAACATCTGACTATACCTGATGAATCAACATCTTCAACATCCTCATCTTTGAGATCTTTCTCCTCCTTTTCTTCACCATCTTCATACATCTCCTCCTCTGTAAGTAAATATATATATACTGATGTTAGTTTGATTTGTGCATTGGAAACACTGGCATTGGTCTATCACACTGCTTTGCACATCTGTGTGTGTGCGTGCATGCATATTGTTTTAGAAGGCCTGGTTATAGAGTTGAAATGGTGCACAGAAACCATTGTTCAATGTTTACCTCGGTTTTAAAACTGGTTTAGTTTTTGGTATGTTTTTAATTTTGGTTCATGTAGGCAATAAACAGAGCGCACGTTGTTATACTTTAATATGAATAATTAATCTGTGTGAAAATTTAATTGGCTGTTTGTTTTGGTAATCTTCAATTTAAAGGGTCACGAAACACCAAAGCACATTATTTGAGCTGTTGACAGTCATATATGTGTCCCACGCTGCTATAAACACTATTAGGACACATATATTGCACTAAAAAGTGAAAATTGGTTCACTTTTGACATCAGACACAGCGACATTCCAAGATGGCGGCGCCCTGGGTCTAAAATCTATAGTAAAACAGGCTGTTTTCTGCTAAATGCTTACATTAACTGAGTTTGTTTAATATATATATATATTCATTAAAGTGGAATCCAATGTACAAAATAAGGTAAACTTGACTGAGTGCTTCATTTCCCCTTTAAGTTTCAATCACTACAATGGTGCATACAATGGATCATAATAAAATCATACAGAAATGATAAATAGAAATGCATTGTTACCTTGGTAATGCAAGCATAATTTAAACAGAAGTAATCAATACTTTAAAAGTGCTCAATTATTAAGATGTGTTGACTTGATTATTATCTGCATAATTGGTTGAAACTGAGTCGAGATGTAAAATAGAAAAAGGGGAAATTTAAGCTTTTTTCTTAAGCAACTTATTTGAACATGCTAATTTCAAATTGCCCGACTTTTATTTATTTAATGCGAGAACATGCAAATCTACAGTCATATCTGTGAGGCTGTTGCATTGTCAGGTGCTTGTTACCCGATAAATATGTTTATTGTTCTTTTTGTTATGCATTTTTTTCTAAGCATAGCACAAACCGTACCGTACCGAAACCGTGACCCTATAAAACCGTGATGCATACCGAACTGTGTAGATTGAACCGTTGCACCCCTAGTGTTTACATGTATGTACTGCACTTCAATAATGCCACTAAAATCGGCATACTTCATGTCTTAATCTGATTTCTGTTTATGACCTTGATCAGAATAAATTAATCAAAAAATTGCTGTTTACAAGGTAGACTCTTAATCAGAGTATTGTCTTAATCGTATTAAAATCGGAGTATTGGTGTCCATCGATACTCAGTGTCTTGTTTTTCTCTTAAATACAAGGCCATAGAAATTCAGGATTTTAGTTGGTGGAATTCAGGGATTTTTACATTTGGCTAAAAATCAGGCAACTCTCTAATGGTCACCCACTAAAGCTTAGCAGGGCTGTGCCCGGTCAGTACCTGGATGGGAGACCACATGGGAAAACGAGGTTGCTGTTGGAAGTGGTGTTAGTGAGGCCAACAAGGAGCTCCCCAGTATATTGAAGGGGACTCTATACTGCTCATTGAGTGCTGTCTTTCGGATGGGACGTTAAACCGAGGTCCCGACATTACCAAAGACGTGCTCTCTTTGTGAATAAACTGCTGATTCGAGTTAAAAGCAACTAGATTCTTGCCTAAAAAACTTTTACAACTTTATTTTGTAACACAACAGAGGAGTATTTGCCCACTGGCCTCCTAACCATCCCCATATCATAATTGGCTTCATCATTCTGTCTCCTCTCCACCAATCAGCTGGTGTGCGGTCTGGCTGTCGTCTCGTCACCCAGGTGGATGCTGCACACTGGTGGTGGATGAGGAGATTTCCCCCAATGTGTAAAGTGCTTTGAGTGTCCAGAAAAGCGCTATATAAATGTATGGAATTAAGAGTGTGGGAGTCTCTGTTTTTAAATTCATGGCTTCAGATAATTGAGTATTTTCACCTTGATTTCCGGCATCTGCACCCAGAATGCTCCTGTCCACACTGCTGTCCATATCCTCTGACAGAAGAGAGCTGTTGGGGGAGAATGATGGAGGAACAGAAGACATGGAGTTTCTTCTGAGCATACCGGTGTCCTTTACTGCATCCTGAGCATCTGACAAGTCCACTGACTTCACCTCTGAAACACAGTGCACAGTTGATCAATGTCAGTTTAAGATCAGAAGTAAATATGAGGCAAGCTACACACGTTTTGGGTCAGAATCAAACAGTATATCTGTGGTTCAGTGTTTTTAAAGTGTTTTCTCAAGTGACTTGAGTAAATGTTTTTATGGCAACGAAAGCATGATCAGTGTGTAATCTGATGTTAATGTGTAGGCCCACATTGATTCTGTGCCATAGAAATACACTCTTTTTTTTAGCCCACCATTGAGTCTATTTAATTATGTAAATATGTCTAAAGATATTTTATTCAGTTTTTATGTTAATTTCATTGATATTATGTTTATTTAAATATTTTATTAACAATATTGTTTTTAAAGTAATATGTTCTGTCTTTCAGTAGATCTCTGATATTAGAGAGTTGTTTTGTTTACCAAAGAAGTAGATCTAATTAGATTTGCATATGGCTGTACGTATATTATCATTGGTGGGAGGCTTGAAACTGTAGGTAGAGTCCCTTAGGGTGCTTTCACATCTGTAGTTCGGTTCATTTGGTTTGGACCAAGGGCAACAAATGATGCATTGTAGCATTTTTTTGCCGTCTTTGGGTCGTTTTCACACCACACTGATTGCTTTGGTCCGAACCAATTGAAAATACCCAAAATGCAGTCATCTGACAAAACCCACATCACTCAATGGCCAGATGTTGTTAAACGTATTTCCGAATCTGCTTATCGATTGGTCAGAATTTACGTGCTGGAAAATGCCAATGGAACTCCCACAAGTAACGAGCTACGACTGCGCTAGCTGATTGTATCCCTGCTCATAGTATACTATATAGTTTGTATACATCACTTAGGCAAACTATATATTTCAAGAATGAAGTGCTGCTGCGGCTAAAAAAACAATGTTTTAAGACATTGCAAACTGCAAAGGCACATTGTATGTCACTTCAGGAGGAGGCGTGAATTCATTTAGCTAAACTGCGATATTGTCATCTTCCGGAAACATTACTAACGATCCATCAGGTAATGTTTTCCCCCTCTCTCTCACTCTTTTGGTAAAGCACTGTCAACAATTGTTTTTCCTCCACATTCCATAATGCACAGCGCATCGGCCTACGGCAGCTGAATTAGTCCAAAAAGGCGCAGTACTTAGTTCAGATCATGTTCTCACTACAAACAAACCGCTCCAGGGTTCGTTTGAAAGCATACCGAGACCACCTCTTCAAAGTGGTCTCGGTACGCTTTTTTGGTCCGCTTTTGATGCGCACTCGAGTACGATTGCTACACTCACACCTGCCCAAACAAAGAGGGAAAATGAACTCTAGTGCGATTCAACCCGAGCTAAATAAAGCAGGTGTGAAAGCACATGTAGTGTCCCACTAGGGAAGATATACAGTCATATCCCACTGCTACGAGTGTGATATTGCTTTTATACAACAGTTCGATGCCATAATCGTGTATAAAAAAAGAAAATCAAACACAGAGGGCCCTATCTTACACCCGGCACAATAAGTTGCAAGACGTGTTGCTATTTTCAGATCAACGCAACCCTAATTTTCCCGTTTCCAGCCCCGTTGTTTAAATAGCAAATCTATTTGCACCACTTTGTGGACTTATGGGTGTTCCAGTCGAGAAAAGAGGTGTGTTCAGGCGCATCGTTGGCGCATTGCTATTTTAAGGAACTAAAAAAGACAATAGACCAGCTGAGAGCATGTCTAAAGTCCAACACAGCGCGCACCAGTTGTGCGCCTTGCTTACACATTGCTTAATACACACAGGAGGTACAGCGATACGCAAATATCTTTACAAATGAAAACAATTAAAGGATTAAAATGTTACAAAAAATTTTATTTTCTACATAAATATAAAAACCACTGCTTTCATGCCTTAATCTCGGGGGCTTTTTCAGTTTATTCATGACAATTTGCTTTTGTATAATGTTATTATTAGTGGTAGTATTATTTATTATATGCATATTTATATTTGTTTTATTAAAAACAAGCTTAGATTTGCCCACCTGTCAGGTTTTAGACCATATGGGCCATAGCATGTGGAGTTGGATATAACTCAGTTTTTTGATCACACTTCATTATTATTGTTCATTTACTCATTTGCTGGAAATTAGAACTGAATTTAGAAATAATTTTGAAACAAATCTTTGCGCTTAACAAACAAAATTAATTATGTAGGCTAATGGATGTCTTCGGCGGAGTGCGTACAACAGTTTCCTTGTCCTTGAGAGAGTGAAAGTGAAAGTATCCTCACCGCTGCAGTTGGTCTGTTTAACTGTTTTCTTGCTAGTGAAGCGTTCAGTTTTTTCACATACTAAGTCCGCCATGTAAATAGCAAGTGTGCCATGGCGCGATGCAACTGACTCATAAAGGGAATGTGAGATGAGACTCTAATTAGTTTAAGCTAAAAACACATCCATAACTCATAAGGAGAATAAGCTTAACCCTGTTAGACCATGCGCCGCAGCGCAGAGCAGATTTTTTCATCCTTAAAATAGCAAAAGTGGATTGCGCCATTCGCTTTCGACTTTGCACCTAGATCATTAAAATAAAGCCCAGAGAGTCTCACATTTTAAGATTAAAAGGTTGATCGGCGTGAAATGCCATCAGTCTACAGAGATTTCTCAGTATTTCTCTGTTGCAATCAGGATTTCACAATAAAACGTATGCTGAACAATGCTGTTTTTCCTAACCTAAGCACTTATTATGCGGTCATCTTGTGGCGTAATATCAGCCGTCTTTGCGCTGCTCAGTATAACAGGCTGATGGCCGCATGAATCTCTGAAATTATATATTTTTTTTAAATAGGCACTATCCTTATAAATAAACGGCATAGTCGCAAACTAAACAACTACATTATTGCCTAAAAAAGCCTCAAAAGTACACTGTTGTCCAACAACTGAAATATTTGTCAAACTGTAGTGAGTTTATTCATCTGCTTGCTACTCGTGTGGATGAAGTAATACACAAGGGTGAAGAGGCTGCAGAGTGCTATATTACTGTAATATATCACGGCTATCAGCCAATCAGATTAAAGGACTAGACAGAACTGTTGTGTGTGTGTGTATATACAGCTGAAGTCAGAATTATTAGCCCCCCTGTTTTCCGTTTAATGGAGAGATTTTTTCAACACATTTCTAAACAATAGTTTTAATTACTCATTTCTAATAACTGATTTAATTTATCTTTGCCATGATGACAGTAAATAGTATTTGACTAGATATTTTTCAAGACACTTCTAAACAGCTTAAAGTGACATTTAAAGGCTTAACTAGGTTAATTAGGGTAACTAGGCAGGTTAGGGCAAATAGGCAAGTTATTGTATAATGATGGTTTGTTCTGTAGACTATTGCAAAAAAAATTAAAAATAGCTTAAAGCGGCTAATAATTTTGACCTTAAAATGATTCTTAAAAAATTTAAAACTGCTTTTATTCTAGCCAAAATTAAACAAATAAGACTTTCTACAGAAGAAAAAATATTGCCAGACATACTGTGAAAATTTCCTAGCTCTGTTTAACATCATTTGTTTAAAATAAAAAAATAAAAAATAAAATATAATTGAATATATAATATAATTGGTCTAATAATTCTGACCTCAACTGTGTATATATATATATATATATATATATATATATATATATAATGTTATTTGTTTACTTTATTTTTACAAAATTCTGCACAAAAATAGCAAAAACATGTCAAAAGATTCTGTCTGATCTGTCAGATTCTAAATATTTTTTTAATTCTAAATATTTATTTAATGCATCCTTGCTGAATAAAATTATATATTTTTTAAATCTTACTTAGTTTGACCCCAAGTTTAGATTCATGTACACTGTAAAAAAATCTAGCTGCCGTACAATTTTTAGTTGAATATACATTTTCTAGCCGTCTCAACTTAGTGTACAGTACATCAATCTAACGGACTAAAATATCAAGTTAAACTTTGTATAACTTAAAACATTTAGTTTAAACATTGTTAACTTATTATAATAAGTTATTATAATAAGTAAAAGCAACATAACAATATTAGTTGTCTTTTCATTTTTTGTCATACATTTTTATAGTGTATAAGGGGCTCCTCAAAAGTACAAAAATATTATTGCATTAAAATACTTTGAGGAACAGAAATTAAGTTGAAATTCCCTTTGCTAGTTCCCCAATTTAAAGGTCATGTTTCAAAAGCATTATGTGAAATATTCTCATATTCTGCTGGAATATTTTAAGTAAAGTAAGTCATCTTGTTATTCTGAGTGTGCCTTCATCTCCAGGTATTTTAACAGACACTTGCACCAGTTTTGTGCATTTGCACCAGACACTTTCAAACAGTCATTCAATGGGCTCTATTTTAACGATCTAGGGGCAGAGTCTAAAGCACATGGTGCAAAAGCATTAAGGGCATGTCTGAATCCGCTTGCTATTTTTAAGGATGGAAAAATATGGTTTGTGCCCCAGTGCATGGTCTAACAGGGCTGTGCTTATTCTTTTAATGAGTTATGGTGTGTTATGGTAGTTAATGTGTGTTTTGAAAATAACTTGCATTAAACCAATCAGAGTCGCATCTGATTCAGAGTCTTGTATATATAAATATAGAAAATTTAAACCTGTAAAAAATGTATTCTGACCTTAACTGTGTATATATACTTGGTTTATATATATATATATATATATATATACAGTTAAGGTCAGAATAAATTTTTTACATTTTTATTTTTAAATATTAAACATCACAAATGATGTTTAACAGAGCAAGAAAATTTTCACAGTATGTCTGATATGTCTGATAATATTTTTTTCTTTCTAAAAAAGTCTTAGTTGTTTTATTTCAGCTTAAACAAAAGCAGGTTTAAATTTTCTAAAAACTATTTTAAGGTCAAAATTATTAGCCTCTTATTAACCTTATTAAGCAATTTTTTGACTGTCTACAGAACAAACCATCATTATACAATAACTTGCCTAATTACCCTAACCTGCCTAGTTAACCTAATTAACCTAGTTAAGCCTTTAAATGTCACTTTAAGCTGTATAGAAGTGTCTTATATCTAGTAAAATATTATTTACTGTCATCATGGCAAAGATAAAATAAATTAGTTATTAGAGATGAGTTATTAAAACTATGTTGTTTAGAAATGTGTTGAAAAAATCTTCTCTTCGTTAAACAGAAATTGGGGAAAAAAATAAACAGGGGGGCTTCAACTGTATATTTTATATATAGGCATGCTGCTTGATATGTTTGTGGAAACAGAGTTTTTAATAAGGATTCTTTGTTTAATAGAACTTGTGAATAGTATTTTTTAAATGGAAATTCTAATAAATTTAATGCATCCTTGCTGAATAAAATTATTATTTTTACTTGGTTTAAAAAATAAATATGAGATGTTGATTTGCACTAGGGTTGTCACGATACCGTTTCTTTGTTACGATACTGTACCAGCTGATGTAACATGATACCAAATAGTATTTAGATACTGTAATTCATAACTCAAATCTATGAAATAAAAATAATTGTCAGAAATACTATATTTTTTGTATGTAATAATAGGCCTACTTCAATTTAATTCACAATTCCCTTATTACTAAAGTATTATTTGCATGTCACTTCACCTAAAATGTATTAGTTCTTTTTGTATATTTTGTAGATGACTGCTCAACAAAATACTTTAAATAAAGATACAAATTATACCAAACGAAGTTTGTTACAAACTGAGCATTTTTCCAACACAATTAGGCCTTATGAAGTGGTCAAAAATTATTTCAATGTTTCCTGTTGCTATTTTGGGTTGTCAGTCATATCACATAACAAAGTAATCCAAAATTTCATATCATGAGTCGCTCTTTTTAAGAGATTGTTACGGTTGTTGTAGCTATTAAATCAGGGATCACCAAACTTGTTCCTGGAGGTCCGGTGTCCTGCAGATTTTAGCTCCAACCCTAATCAAACACACCTGAACAAGCTAATCAAGGTCTTACTAGGTATACTTAAAACACCACCGGCAGGTGTGTTGAGGCAAATTGGAGCTAAACCCTGCAGGGCACCGGACCTCCAGAAATGAGATTGGTGACCCCTGTACTAGATCATATTGACAGGAGCAGAAATGAACTGATTCAGATTTTAACTGAAGCGTCCGAAAACGTGCAATAGGCTACCATAAAAGGTGCAAATTCTACACAGTTTTGCAACCTTAAAGAGCTCCAAAGACTATTAAAATAAAATAGTCTATCATTGCACAAACCTGTGAGCATTTTATTGACTTTTCCACATGCAACATTATGTTTTGTAGATAGACCGTTAATGGCGATACTAGTATTTACAAAAAACAATGGCACCGCCAGTATTTTAGAGCCACAGTATCATGATACTACCACAGTACTGGTAAACCATGCAACCCTAACTAGCACTAGTGTGTATTGCCTCTTCTTGTTGAATTGCTGAATGCATCCTCAATTGTGAGTCGCTCTGGACTAAAGCATCTGCTAAATGACTATAATATAATCTTGTTTAGATTTGGTTTGATAGGATACCATGGGACGTCCAGTCTAAAAATCTGAGAGATGTTCAAGCACTGCTGGTTTCTGGTTTCCAGCTTTTGCTATATTGTAGGAGTGTCTGTGAGGGCTGGATGAGAAAGAAACACTTTATTTTCTCAGCGTTCAAGAGGTTTTTGTTCTCACCGTCCCCCTCGCACAGCTCTCCTCGCAGCTCGCGCATCAGGTCACGGTGCTCCGTGTCCTCCAGAGCCTGAAGGAATTTAGAAAACCAGCCAGCTTCGTTTTTCACCAGCCTTTTGAGGAGCAGACGAGCGCCATGTATATTGCCTTTCTGGCCTGTGGCTGCCATAATCTGAAAGAGTAATCATGAACAGACAGTTTGTGCTTTTGAGTGACGTATGGAAAGACTGCAGAACAGGACCGACCAGAAGACATAGACAGTCAATATGGTGATATGCTGAATACTTTGAACTGTAGTGCAATGCAAAATAAAATAAGTAATATAAACATACTTATTTTACAATTATATGTAGTAATAATAATATTAAAAAAATCTGAATCATTGAAAAATATATGTATTATTATTATTAGTAGTAGTAGTAATATCATTAAAAATCATAAAACATTTCATAGTAGTAGCATATGCAATATAAAATAGGAGACAATTATTTTATTTCACATTAATTATATTACTATGGTAGAAGTAGCAGTCGTTATTACATGTATTATACATGATTATTAATAATAATGTTAGTAGTAATTGCGTTTTGCATTCAAAATAAAATGAATAAATTAACAATGACAATAAGCCACATCAGTAGCTCCTGTCCACAAAGCACAGCACATCTGTGGCTGGTTTATAGCGCCCTCTACAGATGTTTATTGCTTGTTACCGCTATCTATGGTTTAATTTCACCAAGTAAGACCTGTTCCTGGATGTACATCTATGTTGATCTTGGAACAACATTCCAATCATCCAATCAGAATTAAGAGATACATTTATTGTTTATGTTAGGTTTAGGCTTACGGTCAGGGTTATCCACTTACAACTACTATTCTCCTCTGATTTTGGGAATAATTTAGTTATGGTTGAGTTTAGGGGTATGGATTAGGTATAGATTCTATTTTTGGACAAAAATGACGTTCCAGGATAAACAGATATCCAGGATCACACCGTACTTGGCAAAATCCCACCCATCTGTCTGTCTGTCAAGTAATTTTTTAGTCAATTGCCCTTAACCTTTATATAACTAAAATATTTTAGAAACATTAACTTAAAGTACTCACTGAATATTTATAAACAAAATCGTATAAATTATTATTTGTTTTTTATTGTACATATGTATGTATCAGAATTATTAGCCCCCCTTAGATTTTTTTTAATATTCCCTAAATAATGTTAAACAGAGCAAGGAAATTTTCACAGTATGTCTGATAATATTTTTTATTTCTGTAAAAGTCTTATTTGTTTTATTCTGGCTAGAACAAAAGCAGTTTTTCCTTTTTTTCCCGGTAGTCTACAGAACAAACCATCGTTATACAATAAATGGCCTAATTACCCTAACCTGCCTAGTTAACCTAATTAACCTAGTTAAGCTTTTAAATGTCACTTTAAGCTGTATAGAAGTGTCTTGAAAAATATCTAGTCAAATATTACTTACTGTCATCATGGGAAAGATAAAATAAATCAGTTATTAGAGATGAGTTATTAAAACTATTGTGTTTAGAAATGTGTTGAAAAAATCTTCTCTCCGTTAAACAAAAATAAATTGGGGCTAATAATTCAGGGGGGCTAATAATTCTGACTGCATACATATATATATACACACACACACACACACACACACACACACACACACAGAGTTGGTATAGAAGGTATTCAGACCCCTTTAAATTTTTCACTCTGTTATATTGCAGCCATTTTCTAAAATAATTTAGGTGCATTTTTTTCCTCATTAATGTACACACAGCACCCCATATTGACTGAAAAACACAGAATTGTTATCTCAGTGGCCTCCATTATCCTTAAATGGAAGACGTTTTGTATGACCAGAACCCTTCCTAGAGCTAACCGTCTGGCCAAACTGAGCTATGGGGGTTGAGAGAGGTAAGGAGGAACCTAAAGATCACTGTGGCTGAGCTCTAGAGATGCAGCCGTGAGAAGGGAGAAAGTTGTAGAAAGTCCGCCACCAGTTGGGGCTTTGTGGCAGAGTGGTCCGACACATGAAAGCCCACATGGAGTTTACTAAAGACACCTGAAAGACTGTAAAATGGTGAGAAATAAGATTCTCTGGTCTGATGAGACCAAGAAACAATTAATCTAGGCAGTATGTGTGGAGAAAACCAGGCACTGCTCATCACCTGGCCAATACAGTCCCAACAGTGAAGCATGGTGGTGGCAGCAATATGCCGTGGGGGTGTTTTTCAGCTGCAGGGACAGGAAGGACCACGGGTTGCAATCGAGGGATAGATGAATGCAGCCAAGTTCAGGAATGTCCTGGACGAAAACCTCCAGAGTGCTCAGGACCTCAGACTTGGGAGTAAGGTTTACCTCCTAACAAGACAATGACCCTAAGCACACAGCTAAAATAATGAGGAGTGGCTTCACAACAAGTCCGTAACTGTTCCTGAATGGACAGCCAGAGGCCTGACTTAAACCCGATCGAGCATCTCTGGAGAGACCTAAAAATGGCTGTCCACCAATGTTTACCATCTAACCTGACAGAACTGGAGAGGATCTGCAAGAAGGAATAACAGAAGATCCCCAAATCCAGGTTTGAAAAACATGTTGCATCTTTCCCAAAAAGACTCATGGCTGTATTACTGTAGATCAGAAGGAGGCTTCTACTAATATAATCACTAACCGGAATTAGACGAAAACTAGAGACGCACAACTATCCCCGCAGCATTCAGACAGGCAACTTCTACAGATTCGAACAGGGCAAAACAAATCACAGAGGCAATCAGTACATTTATAGCTGTGGATATGAGACCTTAATCAGTAGTGGAAATTTCGGGTTTTAAGAAAATGTTAAATGTAATAGAGCCCCGTTACATTATTTCTTCATAAGCCCGTTTCAGTCAGATAATAATTCCTGCTTTCAGATCCATTGAAATGACAGGTGATGGTCAAATCATGCAGATCTGTGCTGTCTGAAGAAAAAGTGGACACTTTCTAAAAATAAAAAAAATACTTAATTTGATTGAAACTAAATAGTTCTTTTATTTTTATTTGTTTAACTACTAAAATATTACATCTATTTTATAAGCAGCTTTTTGGTTTTGGGTATAAAGAAGGATTTTTTTATTTGCTGCTAAGCAGAAACCCCAGAAGTATAGCTTTATATCACTGTTCAAAGTAAAAAAAAATAAATAAATAAAAAGATCATGCTTTTATGATGTTAGTTTTAATACATTAAATAGATTTTTCTATCAGAGAAGTCCTCTGGCTTTTTGATTTTTTTGCTGTATTGAAAACATACTGAACCGTGACACCACTGTGTCGTATCGAACCAAACCGTGAATTTTGTGAACCGTTACACCCCTTATATATATATATATATATATATA
>CAIGQZ010032409.1:4218457-4236543 GCA_903798205.1 Danio tinwini
TAAATATCAGTTAAAATTATGTTATGTAAGCTAAAATATTGTTTAAATATTAGATAAAATTGGCATATATCTTCTAAAATGTTGGTTAAATATCAGTTAAAATTAGGTTTTGTCAGCTAAAATATTGTTTAAATATTAGATAAAATTAGGATATATCTTCTAAAATATTGGTTAAATACCAGTTAAAAATTAGGGTATATCGTCTAAAATATCTGTTAAAATTAGAGTATATTAAGTAAAATATTGGTTAAATATCAGTTAAAATTAGGGTATATTGGGTAAAAAAACTGTTAAATATCAGTTAAGATGAGGGTATATTGGGTAAAATATTGGTTAAATATTGGTTAAAATTAAGTTATATCAGCTAAAATATTGGTTAAATATCAGATAAAATTGGGATATATCTTCTAAAATATTGGTTAAATTCCAGTTAAAAATTAGGGTATATTGTCTAAAATATCGGTTAAAATTAGATTGTATCGGCTAAAATATTGGGTCAATATCAGTTAAAATTAGGATATATTGGGTAAATATCTGTTAAATATTAGTTAAAATTAGGGTTTATTGGGTAAAATATTGGTTAAGATGAGGGTATATTTGGCAAAATATCCGTTAAGATGAGGGTATATTGGGTAAAATATTGGTTAAATATTAGTTAAAATTAGGGTATATCTGGTAAAAGATTGGTAAAATATTGGTTAACATTAAGGTATATTGGGTAAAATATCTGTTAAATATCAGTTAAAATTAGGTCATATCGGGGAAAATATTGGTTAAATATCGGTTAAAATTAGGGTATATTTGGTAAAATATTGGTTAAAATTAAGGTATATTGGGTAAAATATATGTTAAATATCAGTTAAAATTAGATTATATTGGGTAAAATATTGGTTAAATATTAGTTAAAATTAGGGTATATTAGCTAAATTATTGGGTCAATATCAGTTAAAATTAGGGTATATTGGGTAAAATATTGGTTAAATATCATAAATATATGTCAATATAATAACATTTTTAAATAAAAAATCTAAATGAGCTATATTTAATGAACAGATTGTACCCTGTGATGATTTCCTCTTAACGGAGATCTTTCTGTGACCCTTGTTTTCCTCTCCATCTGAATCACTGCTCTGTGAATAGGCGGCCTAAACAGAAATGAGCACAGTGATGAAGTCTAATGTTTTTTACATATGTATTCTTCTACGATCTGATTTCTACCTTTGTGTTGTCGTCCCGCAGGTTAAAGGTGAGCTCCAGGTTTGTTAGGAAGTAGTCAGCGAACTCTGGGTACATGTCCAGCACCTCCAGCAGCTCCTCTCTCTGAATGGTGTGCAGGTCGCAGTAACTGAGCGCTCGCACGTCTGCATTCGACTTACCGGGCTTTGCATACAAGTGGATCATCTCTCCAAATATGTCATTCTTACCTGCAGAACAAGAGGACATGCTCAGTTTTAACTCAAGTATTTTTTTTCTAAAACATAACAATTAGTGTAAATGTTTTATACAAATAAAATAAATGTTAATATTAAAAAAAGGTTAAATGCATTATTGCATTAATTAACGGCAACAGTTATTTTGTCATGCCTCAATGCATTATTTATTTGTATTATTTTATGAATTTTCAAAATCAGATTCAGGAAAATGGCACTACTGTTTATGCGATTGTGGCGAGGGGGCGTGGCCGAGAGCCGTGGGAGCGAAACGAGGCCCGCCACAGATGAGATGCACCTGTGGCGCGCACCTGCCTTTAATCCCACGGAAGGAGCTCTGGACTATAAGAGGAGGAACGATGGCAGAGGACAGAGAGAGAGGACCGGGCCCGGACATGTTACTTTTGCTTTCAGTTTGACGGCAGTCTCCGTGAGGAGCTGCCATCCGTTTGTTTTGATTTAGACGGCAGTCTCCGTGAGGAGCTGCCGTCCCTTTTATTAATAAATATTTCTTTAGAAGTCCGTCGGATTAAAGTCCGTGGGATTAAAGGCAGGTGCGCGCCACAGGTGCATCTCATCTGTGGCGGGCCTCGTTTCGCTCCCACGGCTCTCGGCCACGCCCCCTCACCACAGCGATATTACTGTATAATGTATGTTACAAAATATTGCTCATGCTAACAGCAATCTAATAGGCTGAAGGCCTGGGATACTTCACACTAAATCCTCCAAAAAACCTGAAATTATATCATTTCAAACAAATTCTGGCTGAAACTAAGTTCATTTTGAGTTCGTTACAGCAAACTGGGGTTGTTTTGGTCCTAAACACCTTTGAGCTGTCATTGGTTCGTGGAAATTATGCAATCGGAGGGTGTGTTCATAGGGCTGTTAATATGGCTGAAAACCCAAATTTGAATTTCTTTTTCAAATATAAGCAAAATTAGCTAAATATTTCATTTCTAAAGACAATACTTCGGGCTCTATTTTAACAATCTAGGCGCAAAGTCTAAAGCGCATGGAACAAAATCATTAAGGACATGTCTAATTCCACTTTTGCTATTTTAAAAATGGAAAAATACGCTCTGTGCCCCAGTGCATGGTCTAACAGGGTTGTGTTTATTCTCTTAATGAGTTATGGGTAGTGCCAGACGGAATCTGCGGACGTTTTTTGCTATTTCTACAGAGAATTTTGGTAAATTTTTTGGTAAATTTTTTCCAAAGATTTCTGTGGAATTATTTTAGGAGTATCATAACTAAAACTTTAAACTTAAAATGTGAAATAAAAAATAATATCTTTTTAACTTTTATTTAATGTTGAAAATGCAAATCCAGTTAGATTAACAGTAAATAGTCAACTCTAAGTAAATAAACAGAATTAATGATGGGCTAAAAATCTGCGGAAAATCTGAGGAATTCTGCGCGCGCAGATTCCGTGTGGGCCTAGTTATGGGTATGTTTTGAGCATAACATGCATTAAACCAATCAGAGCCTCATCTCACATTCCCTTTAAGAGTCAGTTGCGTCGCGCCATGGCACATTTGCTATTTACATGGTGGACTTTGTAAGTGGAAAAACTGAACGCTTCACTAGTGAGAAAACTGTTAAACAGACCATCTGCAGCGCGAGGATAAAGAACAAGCCTCCTCCATTCAGCCTCTTTACTTTCTCTTTACTTTACTCTTTACTTTCGTGAAGTAAGGAAACGGTGGAAACTCACTCCAATGAAGACATCCAATAGCCTACATGTCTAGTTTTGTTTAAGCGCAGTTATACCCAAACACACGTCCTATTCTTATGCCCCATATGTTGATGCATACGTCTCCAAAACCCGACAGGAGGATGAATCTAAAATTGTTTTTATTAAAACAAATATAAATATGCATATAATTAACAATAATAATAACTATGCACAAATGCAAATTATGAATGAACTGAAAAAAGGCAAGGAGGCATAAAGAAGGCATGGAGGTTGTGGTGTTTATTTATGTAGTAAATAATACTTTTTGTAACATTTTAGTCCTTTAATTTTTTTTTTTTATATGTAAAGATATTTGTGTATTGCTAGACATCCTGCATCTATTAAAGGGTCACGAAACACCAAAACATGTTTTGAGCTGTTGACAGTCATATATGTGTGCCACGCTGCTATAAACACTATTAAAACACGTATATTACACTAAAAAATTAAAATTGTTTTTTTCGTTATTTTGAGCAAATTCGTTCTTCCAGTTTGAAACGAATTTTTGAAGCTGCGTCACGGCGATTAGATTCTTGCGTGTAAATCCAGCGTGGAGAGTGGCTGTCTGTACCTGCGAGTACATTGTGACGTCTCTGAGTGTGCGGCATCAATTTATGAGAAAGACTTGGTTCAAACCAATCAGCACGCTCTATTGTGTATGCGGCGCAACTTCATTAATATGCATGACAGCTTCGAAGACTGTTTACCTGTTACAGTGTTCAGACGACAGAGAGACGCTACGTTGTGTGAAAGAACAAGTGAAAGAACAAGAGTTTGGAGACATGGGTCATCAGTGTTGCATTTATTAATGTGCTGCAACGAAGGTTTTGTTTTCATTTCCCTGCTATGAGAGCGCAGCTGGACTCACATGTAAGGAACATTGTAAGGAACATTTTTTACCCGAGAGCTTTTTCGCATCTGGAAATGATGAAATCCGGATTTGCCGCTCGTCTTCTTTTAAAAAAAGACACAGTTCCAGTTTGATTGTCCTGTCGCTACAGATTTGGTAAGTGTGTGTAAGAGCAGTGCCCTTTGTTTGATCATTCAGATGGCAAAGTTAGTTTGTATCATCAGCAGTGCTCTTTCAGTGTTTAAAGACATGCTATAGTCAAAATTATATACTAAGTTTACAGTATGTTAATATGACTGCAATATTATAGTACAATATTATAGACTGAAAGATCAGCTGTAAATGCTGCTCTCCGAATGTAAACACCTTAAACTATTCCCGTCGTGCATGATTTTCACCGCATTTTGTAACAGGATAGTCTAGACACACATACACGGCTTTCTGATGCTACCTACCGAGTGCATCTAATTTACCGAGAAATGCGGAGGATTTTTTTCCTCCCATTTGCCGTGCGGTATCAAACATACCATTAAAACTCCACTCTCCAGCAGTTCCTCGCTTTCAATATGTCGTTTGTCACAGGGGACATGCAGGAAATGTTCCTGAATAAAAAGTGAAAGTGCCAAACTGCAGTTAAAGTCGACAAAGTAATAATTTGGCAAGTAATTCAATTACTAATGTCCATGTAAACAGTCACTCTCTTTCTCCTCTGCGTCTGCGTGCCCAAACAGAAACTCCCATATTTGCAAATCCTTCCCTCTTTCCCTCCCCTGACACTCCCACCTAAACAGAGCTGGACACGGCCACTTTTACTTTTTCCAAACTAGAGGTGTGAAAACACTCTGCTGAGACAGGGGGGTTTCATGGCCCTTTAAGCAATGTGTGAGCGTTTGGACCTGCATAAGCGCATAACTAACGTGCTCCATGCAGGACTTTAGACCTTATTTTAGTTGGTCAATGGTGCGCTCTATTTCAGTTTCTCAAAATAGCAATGTGCCAACAATGCACCTTAACACACCTCCTTTCTAGATCAGCACACCCTTGAGTCCACAAAGTGACTTAAGCAACGTGGCACAAAACATGAAAATTAGAGTTGCGCTGGTCTGAAAATAGCAACAAATTACACAAAATATTGCGCCTTATTGCGCCAGATGTATGATAGGGCCCATAAAGTTACAAGAAAAAGTACTGTATTTTCTACTATGCCACACAAGAGATAAGCAAAATAAGCAAATAGAAACCCGAATAAATGCATTGCATCTCTATTTAAAATGAAATTACACACTTTTTAAAGTGCATAAACTTTCAAACAGCTGCTCTTAAATAAAACATAATTTCAATAATGTGCATTTAAGGGAAATTAGGAATCAAGTAAACCAAGTGCATCCGCAACGCAAGAAAACATGCTTCAAAAGACACTGTAATGCATGACATAATTGCAAAATGCAAACTACAGTTCAGAATCAAGCTGCTCACAGTCACTACATCTACATGATTCATCAAAAACACATCGATTAGTACCGATCTATCTTATTTGAAATGTATACACTTAGTGCATTACATAGCGGTATGACGCATGATGTGCCCACACACGATTTTGCTTCTTGTTATAATACACTATGAACAGCAGCTACGCTAATTATTCTCCTTATTCTGTATTTCCACCTGGTGGTACTCATCTCGAGACCCTCAGACTATGCAGTGCACTGATGCGATCCAAGACCAGCGACGAGACGATCCCAAGGTTTCCGGACCAGGCCGTATCCTGAGCTGCTGCTGTGGTGGTCATGATGGAGAGCATGAGACTGATTCCTGTGATGCTCCAAGGACAGACGTGTCTTCACGGAGGTCCAGCAACTGCGCCTAGACTGCAGCTCTGCACAAGACGTTTGGCCATAGGAGAAATGGTCGTGCCCAACTGAGCCTGGTTTCTCTCGAGGGTTTTTAAATTCTTCACTTTCGCCAATTGGTGAAGTTTTTTCCTCGCCGCTGTCGCCACTGGCTTGCATGGTTCGGGATCTGTAGAGCTGCGCATCGATGGATTTGCTCTTCAGTGTTTGGACTCTCAGTAGTGATTATTAAACCACACTGAACTGAGCTAAACTGAACTAAACTTAAACTCTGAAAACTGAACTGACACTGTTTCAATTCACTATAAACTTCCATGTGAAGCTGCTTTGACAATCTACATTGTATAAGCGCTATACAAATAAAGATGAATTGAATTGAAAAAAAGTATAAATAAGCTTTCAAGTATGTTTACAGCACAAAATAAGTGTGAACCCTTTTAATAATTCTGAGATTATTTCTGTGTAGTATATGTATATAAAGTTTTGTTTTTCATCAGCTGTGCTCAAACTACGGCTTGCATTTTCTATCCTTTCTGTTTTAGACGTAACATCTAGAATACAGTATCATGAAATGTCATGAAATATTTACACATCTCATGTGGTGAAAATGTGATGTGCAACTAACTGCAATGCATCAAAGTGCAACAAGTGAGACAATTCCCTGCTGAAATGTCCACCTTCGACTGTGTGCGCATTATAGCAAATATGTTGCACATTAGATAGTTCTTTCTAATGCAGGACTAACCAAAATCTGTGAAGTGAAAGTGATGTCAAATGATGCATCTTGCTATAGTTTGGGCTCTTTGCATGTTCACAAGCCAGATGTCTGACTTAAGGCATTCTAGACGTTATTTCAATGTAGGAAGCAGGAATGCTCAAAATTCCAGGTTGAAAAAAAAAAAACGAAACAAAAAACAATCATTTACATCGACCAAAAAAAGAGACTTTAACCACACAGTCAATGCTGTTAGAATTTCAAGATGGGTTTTTTGCAAAGTGAGTACCATAATATCAGCTCGCACATTACAGCTAACTTACAATCTCATAGTGGATAATGCATTTTCTGCACCCCTATCTGAAAGAACGTGTTTGGGCAACTGACGTACAAATGTCTGCCATGTTAGAGCAGCCGTGTTTTCTCTGTGTGCATGTGAAAGCATGTATCTGTGTGGGATTTCAGATGTTGGCTGTGTGCTTTTGAGCATGTCTGGTTAGTCGCGGTCAGCTGAGGCCAGATTCTGTGCTTGAGGATTATCAGACCACTCTCTCTGCTGAGATTATCAATCATGCCAGGTACTGCATATACTGTTCATTCGCATGTTCACTTTTCTACAAAATAAGCCTTTACCATATTTAATCCATACAGCCAATCTCTGGGTCTGGCTGAGCTAAATTCAAAACACAATTCTTAATTTAAAACACCATTCATAAATGTGCAAATACATTTTGTAAATTCAAAACGCAATTCGTAAATTTAAAACACCATTCATAAATGTGCAAATCCAATTCGTAAATTCAAAACACAATTTCTAAATTCAAAACACTATTCGTTAATTCAAAACGCAATTTGTAAATTTAAAACACCATTCATAAATGCGCAAATCCAATTCGTTAATTCAAAACGCAATTTGTAAATTTAAAACACAATACATAAATGTGCAAATCCATTTCATAAATGCACAAATCCAATTCAAAAATTCAAAAAACAATTCATAAATTTAAAACAATACATAAATGTGCTAATCCAATTCATAAATGCACAAATCCAATTTGTAAATTTAAAACACAATTCACAAATGCTCAAATCCAATTAATGTATTCAAAACACAATTCATAAATTAAAAACAATACATAAATGTGCTAATCCAATTCATAAATGCACAAATCCAATTTGTAAATTCAAAACACAATTCACAAATGGGCAAATCCAATTAATGAATTCAAAACACAATTCATAAGTGCGCAAATCCAACTTGTAAATTCAAAAAGCAATTCGGAAATTTAAAACACCATTCATAAATGCGCAAAACACAATTTGTAAATTCAAAACACAATTCGCTAATTCAAAACACCATTCATAAATGTGCAAATCCAATTTGTAAATTCAAAATGCAATTATTGAGTGCCAAGATCCTTTTTTTTTAATTCTAAACACAATTCATAAATTCAAAATACAAATCATAAGTGCGCAAATCCAATTCATAAATTCAAAACACAACTCGTACATTTAAAACGCATTTCGTGAATTTAAAACACTATCCAAAAATGCGCAAATCCAATTCGTAACTTCAAAACACAATTCGTAAATTCATAACGCAACTCGTAAATTTAAAACACAATTCATAACTGCGCAAATGCAATTCATAAATTCAAAATGCAATTTGTAAATTCAAAACACTGTTCGTAAATTCAAAACGCAGTTCGTAATTTCAAAACACCATTCATAAATGCGCAAATCCAATTCATAAATTTAAAACAACTCGTAAATTCAAAACGCAATTCATAAATGAGCAAATTCAATTCATAAATGCGCAAATTCAATTCATAAATTCAAAACACAATTCGTAAATTTAAAACACAATACATAAATGTGCAAATCCAATTCACAAATGCACAAATCCAATTTGTAAATACAAAATACAATTCACAAATGCGCAAATCCAATTTGTAAATTCAAAATACAATTCACAAATGCGCAAATCCAATTTGTAAATTCAAAATACAATTCACAAATGCGCAAATCCAATTTGTGAATTCTAAATGTAATTCATAAATGCGCAAATGCAATTCGTTATTTCAAAACACAATTTATAAATTCAAAACGCAATTAGTAAATTTAAAACACAATACATAAATGCGCAAATCCAAATCGTTAGTTCAAAACACAATTTATAAATTCAAAATGCAAATCGTAAATTTAAAGCACAATTTGTGAATTAACAAGTAAAAATTACAAAAATTTCCCCAAATTGGATTTGCGCATTTATGAATTGTGTTTTGAATTTACAAATTGGATTTTGTAAATGCTTTTTTTTACAGTTTTATTTTTGAACATTATTTTTGAGACTGGCCAATAGCGTAAAAGTAGGCTAATAGTGTCTGGATGCAGCCATGATGATGCAAGCTGAGACTACATATCTCAGAGATGCAATGTCAGACAAAATGCACTCAATGGAGCTAGTGACAGGGTAGGGTTAGATGTGGGCATAAAAAAAGCATTGCATGCAGCTCAGATTGTAACTGCACCAGATCTGCATCCAGACCTCTCTCCAAAAAAGTGAAAAATACTAAAGGTGTAATGAAAACTTTAGGCGTTGTAGTTTTGTGGTCCTTATATCTGTATTTTGTGGATACCGCCGTTCAGAATGTCTGTGTTTCATTGTGGCGTTTCACATTTCCACTCTTTACAACTCCAATTGTCTCATTCATAGCCGGCCCCTCATAGCCGGCCGGCTCCCTATAAGCGAACTAAGCGGCTGCTTAGGGCCCCGCGGCCACTAGGGGGTCCCCACAACCCACTAATGGTGCAAGCCGTTTCCTTGCTGAAATTGTTTTTATTTGCATTTTACTAATTATCTTCAGTGACAGTGCTTTAGTACTTAAATATTTATACATTTTCACTGTAAAGAAAAAAATAACTATATAGAGCAAGGTAGGGCCCCAAAATAATTTTGCTTAGGGCCCCCAAATGTACAGGGCCGGCCCTGGTCTCATTACAAATCAAGCAGAATGGCTTTGTGCTGGCTTGTGGCAAAATAAAGGCATACTTATCTGTCCATTCAACTTTGAACTGTCAGTTCTCTTCATCAATTTATTTTACTGTGTGACCGACATCTTTATCCATTCAAATGATCGCCTGTGTTAAAGCGTACTGAACTGAATATAATCACTGAATGTCATGTCAACAGAGTCACGCAGGAAAACATTGAATATTTTACCTTCGACATTATTTCAGCCAGTATTTTATTTTATACAAAAATACAATAAACTAAACAGTTAATTTACAAAGTTTATGCATTTATCAATGAAGGAAATCCACAGTTTAAATCCTTTACGCATGATCTTGCAATATAAAATGGAGTCGGTCCAGATTGAATACCCTCACGGTCCGGATCCAGACCAGAGACCTGACTTTGAGAAGCCCTGAAAATAGATTGTTTATTTTGTAAAATAATAATAAAACTAATCATATGCACTGGATTGATTTTAACTCTCTGTGGTCTGTGACTCTCTGTGGTCTTAAAAATCCCACCCATGACACTTCTTGTAACAATTATCCCCATCCACTGCATTGGCTCTATCACTGTCGCTCCACTCCACCTATAGCTCGTGTGTGGTGAGCACACTGGCACCATTGTCCTGTGGATCATCCAAATAGCTGCTCACTGGTGGTGTTCAGAGACCTTTGGTGGTGACCAGAGAATACTTATAGGCATGGCAAGTTAAAACCATTTCACATTTGTACTGACCCAAAGCATTCGAAGACTTGGGGCCCTATTATACACCCGATGCAATGTGGTGCAAGGCAATTGTTTTTTGCTAGTTTCAGCTCAACACAAGTGTCGTTTTGACGTTTTTCACCACGCTGTTTAAATGCATTTGCGCTCATATGTGCACCCATAGGCGTTCTGGTCTAAAAAAGGAGGTGTGTTGAGGCAAGTTGCTGTTTTGAGAAACTAGAATAGACTGTATAATAGACCAGCTAAGAGGAGGTCTAAAGTCCAGCGCAGAGCGATTAGTTGTGCGCCTCTGTTAAACATTGCTTAATACACACAAGATGTACAGCAATACGCCAATATCTTTACAATTAAAAAAGAATTAAAGGATAAAATATTACAAAAATGATTACTTTCTACATAAATATAAAAACTACTGCCTTCATGCCTTCTACATCTCAGGGGGCTTTTTCAGTTTATTCATGACAATTTGCTTTTGTATAATGTTATTATTATTAGTAGTATTATTTATTATATGCATATTTATATTTGTTTTATTAAAAACACACTTAGATTTGTTCACCTGTCAGTTTTTAGACCATATGGGCCATAGCATGTGTATTTGGATATAACTCAGTTTTTTTATCACTCTTCATTATTATTGTTCAATTATTTGTTTGCTGAAAATTAGAACTGAATTTAGAAATAGTTTTGAAACAAATCTTTGTGCTTAACAAATGAAATTAATTATGTAGGCTAATGGATGTCTGTGCGTACAACACGTTTCCTTATCCACAAGAGTGAAAGTGAAAGTAAAGAATGAGGAGGCTCATTCTCACGCTGCAGATGCTCTGTTTAACTGTTTTCTCGCTAGTGAGGCGCTCAGTTTTTCCACTTAAAAAGTCCGCCATGTAAATAGCAAATGTGCTATGGCGCGACGCAACTGACTCCTAAAGAGAATGTGAGATGAGACTCTGATTGGTTTATTCTCAAAACACACCCATAACTTATTAGGAGAATAAGCTCAACCCTGTTAGACCATGTGCCGTGGCGCAAAGCAGAATTTTCCATCCTTAAAATAGCAAAAGTGGATTCTGACATGCCCTTAATGATTTTGCAGAGTGCGCTTTGGACTTTGGACTTAAAATAGTGTCATTGTGTTTTATAATTTTCATCTGCAAAAACTGAAACTGTGCACCACAGCTGTCAAGTCACTCATGCCACATGTTGTTTTCAAGAGCTTGCATGAATGAATAGTATAAAAGCATGTATAAATAATTAAGCATATGCAAAGAAGACCAGTCACAAATTGGTATGCAAATATGTAATCTTATGTCAAAAGGAAAAACACAATTACTTTGCTTACCCCATTGGCAGATTATTTAGCTTCTTTTAAGGAAAAACTCACTTAATTTTGGCATATTATTTCTGAAAACAAGACATTATGTTTTGCTTCTCTGGAAACTTTGTCTTGATTTAAGAATTTATAGATATTTGGACTAGAAACAAGGCAAAAAAATCTAAATAAGAAAATCTTTTTTGCAGTGTACTCAGGTAGCAAAAGAATTCTGGCCCAGATTTGGCATAAAGCTGGCACAGCAGGCATTCATTCGGCTGTGGCATACAGCATGTGGGCCAAACATGGCCCAGGTTTGGCAATGGTGGCATCGTCTTTAAGGTGGCATGAAAGACATGGGCCAGATGTCAAATGTAGTATTTGGCCCAGATGTTAAAAACTGATATGTGGGCCACGCAAGTTAAGCCTATCTTGACCCACTTTTAAAATGCATTTAAATTATTTTTTGAGTAAAAAAAATATTTTGATGCACAAAGTCATTTCCAACTTCCTGTTTGCATCTTCTAATACAGGGGTGGACAAACCCGGTCCTGAAAGGCCGATGTCCTGCACAGTTTAGCTCCAACTCTAATCAAACACACCTGCTTATAGATTTCTAGTGATTTTGAAGACACTGATTAGCATGTTCAGGGGTGTTTAATTAGTGTTGGAGCAAAACTGTGCAGGACACCAGGCCTCCAGGACCGAGTTTGCCCATCCCTGTTCTAATGCCTTCATTTTAATCCAGGAAGCAAGATTTATTAATCTATTGTTTCCTGTATGTTGCAAAATAACTGTATTGTACCTACATTACATATATTTTAATAAAATTATTATTTGCCAAATTATATTATTATTAACCATTACCATTATTAGCGCGCCTAAAGCACAATGCTTCTTAGGTTTATCAATTTCATTGCAGTCGTGACACATCAAATATGGCTTCAAGACAATGGTTAAACATGGCCCATAGCTGGCCCAGTTCAGGTCGAGTTATGGGTTATTTACTTGGCTAAGACTAGGCCCAGATATAGTCCAAGTTTAACCTTTATATGGAAGCCAGACTTGGTCCAGTCGTGTACCGTAATTCACTGAGGCATGTGGACTAAGCAAAAGCTGATTGTGTGGGCCAGATCTGGGCCAAAGAAATGTTGCTATCCCATGACCAGTTATGGTCTTTCCATCCTACTTCAAGTGTGGCAATTCAGCAAAAACAATGCTGTTCAATACATCTTGTTCACCTTACATTGAGCTGTCAACTGTAGGTTCAGCTGAAGTTTACATGGGTAGTTTAAGGGTCATCGTATTTTGGAAGTCATTGCAACTGAGCGTGGGTGCATGTCTAGGTGTGCACGAGCATGAGTCGCACATGAAACAGAATGCGAGTGCCCTCATGACCTTACTTCCATACATCTGTTCCCATTACATTACTTACACATCCTGCTCTTTTAATTCTTTTCCAGTTTCTGGCTGTGTTTGCACAGAATCTTTGCATTTCTCACCAGACTACAGTCTGCTTGAACATGGCTTCTTCATAAAAGTATAAAGGTCAAACATACATAGCAATACATAAATACATTTCTCAATGCATACAGTAGTTCATGCATTGAAAATTAATCTACAGCAGCATTGAGGGATACAGTAGTTCATGCTGTAGCAAAATACCTTTAAGCAAGTTACATCACTCATAGTGTACAGTATGTTGCTAATGTGCTCACCAGCAATTATAATATTTTCATCTCCTTCAATAGAGAGTATATTGCAGTAAACTTGCTTGTTGAATGATTTTCTCCAATCAGTGCACTCAGACTATTATACTATAGGAATAGTGTGCTATTTTCATCCTAGTCATTAGTCGTTGGTTTACTTGTGAAAGTGAGCTCCTGCTGTTGTGCAATTCTGAATCCGTAATGAAGTAAATGGAGAGGATCATGAGCATTTCTTCCTGATGTCAGAGAGCCAGTGTGCATGTGTGTATATCTGACAGGTGTTTTCGCTATGAAAGCACAGTGTTTTCATCAAGTGAATATTCGGGCGGCTCATAATAGGGTCATAAACAAAGCGCAGTGCAGACAGCCGTAAGGGAAACGTTCTCAAAGCTCACAGTATTTATGCTGAAACGCTGTCGAACTGGAGCTGAACTCTTGGTTTAATGATGTTCTCTGGATGCATTAAAGAGAGAAAGAGCTTCTTTGTGTCTGGGATATAGAGAGCTGCGGGATCCCTCATGAACGGCTGGGTTTAATGTCACCTGCAGCTCAGTCACGTCTCTCTTATTTAAAGCAGGATCACTCCGAGGGCCTGACATTTACACGGGAAGAGATCCAGCTGAGAGACCGCCGATTTTACAGATAAACCACTACTTCAGTGGACTTCTGTGTAGCAGATTTGGCCGTTTGTGACAAGAAAACCATTCATAAGAGTCAATTTTTTGGAAACTAAGGTGTACAGCTGAAGTCAGAATTATTAGCACCCCCCCCGTATAATGAAACAAAATTGGCATTAAAGCAGTTCTGTTTAAATATTGTAAGGTTGGTGAGATTTTTAATGTTTGTTTATGAGACTTTAGTCAAAGGGCAGCATGGTGGCGCAGTGGGTAGCACAATCGCATCACAGCAAGAAGGTCGCTGGTTCGAGTCCCAGCAGGCCAAGTTGGCGTTTCTGTGTGGAGTTTGCATGTTCTCCCATATGTTGGCGTGGGTTTCCTCCGGGTGCTCCGGTTTACCCCACAGTCCAAACACATGCGCTATAAATAAATAAATGCATAGAAATAATACATATAGATTCATTCAGATGGTTTGCAATAGTAGTCACAATTTTGCAATCGCAAGAAGCTTTTCAGTTCTGTAGCTGATTGTGACAAAACACTTCTGCCTGTTCAAAATAAACAGAAAAAGGAAGCAATGAGAATTTGGTAATGCTCCTGTTGTATTGTATTATACCCACGTACCAAACCATAACTTCAGAGTGCTTTGAAAAAGTGATTCAAAGATGATTCCTTGGATTTACAACAATTTTTTTAATGTAAGTAGTTGTAAACATTTAGTTTAAGCTGATTTAAAAAAAATATTAAGTTGAACATGATTAAATGTAATTTGTTTGTTTAAATTCAGCCCATATAAATTGCAACAATTTTGCAGAAATATTTTTTTTCTTCTTTTTTTCAGTGTACACTTATGATCAATTTAATGCATATTTGACTTTCTTTCAAACTATATTGCTGATTTTTGTCAGGAAATCCAAATGTACTTCATTCATTTTCCTTCGACTTAGTCCCTTTATTCATCAAGGGCCACCACAGCGGAATGAACCACCAACTTATCCAGCATATGCTTTACACAGCGGATGCTCTTCCAGCTGAAACACTCATACACTCAAACAGATGATTTGCAATAGTATTTCTGATTAGTTTTGTCCTCTGGCTGAGTCTCTGGGCTCTATTTTAATGATCTAGGTGCAAAGTCTAAAGCGCATAACGCAAAAGCATTAAGGGCCGAATCCAAATCCACTTTTGCTATTTTAAGGAAAAAAAAAATCCGCTCTTGCTTCTGGCGCATAGTCTAACAGGGTTGTGCTTATTCTCTGAGTTATGGGTGACTTTTGAGCATAACGTGCAATAAACCAATCAGAGTCTCATCTCCCATTCCCTTTAAGAGTCAGTTGCATCAGGCCAATGCAAAGTTACCGTTTACATTGCGAACTTTGTAAGTGGAAAAAAGCTTTACTAGCGAGAAAACAGTTGAACAGACCCTCTACAGCTTGAGGATAAAGAACCAGCCTCCTCCATTTGGCCTCTATACTTTTACTATTTACTTTACTCCTTTACTTTCATGGATAGGGAAACGGTGTTGTCCTTACTCTACTGAAGACATCCAATAGCGTACAAATTTAATTTTGTTGTCAAGCGCAAAGATTTGTTTCAAAGCCACTTCTAAATTCAGTTCTAATTTCCAGCAAACAAATAAATTAACAATAACAATTAAATGTAGTCAAAAAAACTGAGTTATATCCAAACACAAGTCCTATTCTTATGCCCCATATGGTGATGCAGACGTCTCCAAAACCCGACAGGTAAACAAATCTAAACTTGTTTTGATTAAAACAAATATAAATATGCATATAATAAATAATACTGCTAATAATAACAGCATTATACAAATGCATATTATCATGAACAAATTGAAAAAAAAAAACGAACATGAAGAAGGCATAGAAGTAGTGATTTATTTATTTTTTATTAAATATTGGTTTTAGTTGGTCAATAGCGCGGTCTATTTCAGTTTCTCAAAATAGCAACGCACCAACAATGTACCTTAACACACCTCCTTTTTAGACCAGCACACCCACCAGTCCACAAAGTGGCACAAATAGATTTGCTATTTAATCAATGTGGTGCAAAACGTGAAAATTAGGGCTACACTGGTCTGAAAATAGCAACAAATTGTGCCAAACATGTCTTACGCCTTATTGCGCTAGGTGTATGATAGGGCCCTCTGTGTTTGACAGACTAATACATTCTTTGCTGCTGTTGATATCAGACTTGGGGTTCTCTGTCAAAATATGCCTCTATTTGTTAGAGATGTCCGTTTTGGTGTAATTATCTTTAAATTGGACAAGTATGTGGATCTAATGTCAATGTAGTGGTCACAGTGATTAAGAAAATGCTCTTTCAAGAGTTCACACTTAGCTGATGATTGATTATAAAGCTTGTTTGGCATGCTGTCCCGAGAGAGAGGTCTGAGCTCATAAGATCCTCGAGCCCGGGGCTCCCTCCTGTTTGCAAGGCGAGAGGGGAGTTTTAGCTCAGTTAGATCTTAAGAACTTCTGTAGTAGCTAATGAACAGATAGTGATCGCTCTTAAGAGATAACTACTTACTAGGAGCACGTCTATGGTGCCGATTTGGATTAGTCAATTAACTTAAGTTGCATGTTTTTGGACGGTGGGAGAAAACTGGGGAACCCGGGGGAAACCGACGTGAGCATGGGGAGAACGTGTAAACTCTGCACAGAAACGTTGGCTGGCTTGGTAAGGACTAAAACCTGTGACGTTCTTGCTGTAAGGCAACAGTGCTAACCACCGTGCCACCCATCTAGGAAAGTAGGAGTAGGGGTGGAGGGGGGATTCTTCAAAACGAAGAGGGCTGCCATATTCAATTAAATTTATCTTTATTTGTATAGCCCTTATAGAATGTAGATTGTGTCAAAGCAGCTTCACATGAAAGTTTATAGTGAATTGAAACAGTGTCAGTTCAGTTTTCAGTGTTTACGTTCAGTTCAGTTTAGCCCAGGTCAGTGTGGGTTAATAATCACTACTGAGAGTCCAAACACTAAAGAGCAATTCCATCGATGCGCAGCTCTACAGATCCCGAACCATGCAAGCCAGTGGCGACAGCGGCGAGGAAAAAACTTCACCAATTGGAACTTAGGATATTTATAGTGGCTTAGGAATCGTCTGATTGGTGAATCATAAATTGAATAATGCGGGACCAGCCGCAAGCAATCATAAGCATGTGATCCTATCGAAATTAGTTTATAAACAAACTTCACTTAGTTTTCACCATTCTTTAAAAGCTCTCTCTCCCTCTCTCTGTCACTTTTACTCTTTCTTTTTTTCTCTCTCTCTCTCTCTCTCTCTCTCTCTCTCTCTCTCTCTCTCTCTCTTTCTCTCAAACACATCCAACGGGAGACACTTAATAGAAATGTCAGCAGCCTCTTCATATCAGGCATGTTTTCTAGACACTGAATGGATCACAACGTAAAACAACACAAAGGAACGTTTCTGGATTTTGCTCATCTGTTTAACATTTAACATTTTCTCAAACAACAATAATGCATTTGTTTCTTTCCCCCTCAGCTCATATGTTGAAGAACAACAATGGCACATCCAGCCAGGAGATCCAGCATGAGCCTCTGACCGACACAATGGTAAACATCAGACAGTCCTTAGCGCAGACACACCTCAACCCATTAAATGAATGTCTTTCTCTACAACATACAACAAACATCAGTCATGAGAACAAAGAGCACAGAACTAATGACAGTGAGAGATGTTCTTTTGCAAGCTTTTTAAAAATAGTCTACCTCTGATTAAAATAGCCATTTTTATGTGAGAAAAAGAGTCATTCGATACATTTCCGCACACGAGGCATTTCATTTAAGTTCCAAGAGGCCTACGATTTTTTCTAAAAGCTCCTGGTTTATATATTCTAAATCAGGGGTGCTCAACCCTATTCCTGGAGATCGACCTTCCTGCAGTTTTAAGTTGCAGCCCATATCAAACGCACCTGCCTGTAATTATCAAGCTCTCCTCGGATTCTAATAAATTGGTTCAGGTGTGTATGATCAGGGTTGGAGCTGAAATCTGCAGGAAGGTTGATCGCTAGGAACAGGGTTGGTCACCCATCTTCTAAAATATATATTTTCATATGAAATATATATATATATATATA
>CAIGQZ010032409.1:4241543-4253656 GCA_903798205.1 Danio tinwini
ACTAGATATTTTTCAAGACACTTCTATACAGCTTAAAGTGACATTTAAAGGCTTAACTAGGTTAATTAGGTTAACTAGGCAGGTTAGGGTAATTTGGCAAGTTATTGTATAATGATGGTTTGTTCTGTAGACTATCGAAAAAATATAGCTTAAAGGGGCTAATAATATTGACCTTAAAATAGGTTTTAAAAAATTTAAAACTGCTTTTATTCTACCCAAAATAAAACCAATAAGACTTTCCCCAGAAGAAAAAATATTATCAGACATACTGTAAAAATTTCCTTGCTCTGTTAAACATCATTTGGGAAATATTTAAAAAAAGAAAAAAATCAAAAGGGGGCTAATAATTCTGACTTCAACTGTATAAAACAGTTCTGTCTAGTTCTCGAATCTGATTGGCTTATAGCCATGTGATATTCTGCAATAACAAAACTCATACAACCTCCTCACCCTTGTTTATTTTTCCGCCCACATAGTGACAGCTGATTCAAAAACTTGACTTTGTCAAATATTGCAGCTCTTGGACAACATAATGTACTTTTGAGGCGTTTTTAGGTGAGAATGTAGTTGTTTAGATTGCAACTATGCAGCTTATTTATAAGGATCGTGCCTATTTTTATTTATAATTTCGGTGATTGGTGGCCATCAGCCTGTCATACTGAGCAGAGCAAAGACGGTTGAGCCACAAGATGGCGACAAAGACCACATAATAAGCCCTTAGGGGAGGAAAAACTCAGTGTAAATTTCAAACTACAGCTGATCAAATCCTTATTATACAGGTAAGTGACATTCTAAGTCAATCTTTCTTTTGTATGTTGTAGTACTCTATTTTTACCATAGTAATCTGATAGTGTTTGCTTTGCTTCGGCTAATTCAGGGTTAATTATTGTGATATCCCGATGGCAGCAGAGAAATACTGTGCAATCTCTGTAGACTGATGGCATTTCATGCTGTTCAGCCTTACAATCTTAAAAAGTCAGCAAAATCACCTGGTTTGTCAACACTTTAGACATTACGCTAGAAAGTCATACTAGCTCTAAAGTGACAATACTTTTGAGCAACGATTTCTGCTGTTCTGACGTCAGCTGTAGATGTGAATGAATTGTGGAAGAAAGTAGTTCCTCATGCAAAAGGATTTTTTAAACTCTGTGTTAAATTTTCTTTTTTATTTACACGATTATGCCGTCAAACTGTTGTATAAATGTAATATCACATGAGTAGCAGTGTGATGGCTGTACTGTATGTTGTCACTGGTGGGACACTAACTGTACGTTCACACCGAAAGCGGCGAGAGTGTCAAAGTAGCCGGAAGTCATTCATTTTCAATGGGAGCCAGCAGCGAAGAGCAGCGCGGCGCGTCTTTGTCGCTGTGGGCATCGAGGAAAGTTGAAATCAAGTCAACTTTATGGTAATGAGCTGTGATGCGGTTCAGCGGCAAGCAATCAGAATGTAGAAGTCCACCACTTGAGAGGAGTCCAAAGAACACAGTCACTGAACTTTGGTTCTGACCACAGTTGTTCCCAAGGGTTTTAATATTACGATCGCCAGATTTCCATTTATTTGCAATGTTTTTTTACAGGAACATACATTAAAAAGTTACTGGTGAGTTACTGATTTGCATCAATGTTATATATTTTTTTCTTTAAAAAAGCGTGAATCTCATGCAACAATACAAAACAGTATTGCTGCTTCAGAATATTTCAGGCATATGGACACATTGGATAATTAAGTGGACCACACCACATGCATCTAGATCTTCTGTAGTTAAATGAATTTGATAATAAGTGTGCAACAACTGATTTGCTGATATGCTGCAACGGCTCCTTTGAATACGAGATCAATCTAGCGAATTTTCTGAGCTGAAGGCAGGCAGCGTCGTCGCCAGGGTGGCCAGAGCGACCTTTGACGCTCTCGCTGCTTTCGGTGTGAACGTACAGTTAGGCACTCGGCATGCAGCCTCAATGCCTCCCACCAGGGCCAATAAACATCCATATCGCACTGCTACTTGTGTGATATTGCTCATATATGAAATACATGTACTGCTAGGACTGCTTGATTATGAGAAAAGTCATAATCAGGATTATTTTTTGAGTGAAAATTGTAATAATAATTATTATAAATGACTACCTGTGTCATATGACCAAAACGGTTATATATAAAATCTATATATAAAAAATTAAATATCAGTGTAGTTGGGATTATGTACTGTGTAGTATTACTGATCATATGTTATAAGCAGGACTTGACCTTAACACCCGCCAAATGCAGGTAGATTTTAGTTGTGGCAGGTTAGACAGCCGCTCTCACTAGCCACTTTGGCTTTACGACCATTTGTCAATATGTGTGCAAATGTGATCTCAGAATCGCGAAGCAGCACGACTGATAATTGTTTGCGTGAGCAAAAGAAAGCAGGCGAATACCAAATGAGAGGATGATCAGGCGCTCGGTGAGACACAGGCAATCCTCACTCAATAATGAGGGCTTTAGTGTTGCGCGCACAGCTGATGTGCACTGCAAAAAATGCTTTTCTTACTTCGATTTTAGGGACCGAGCACCCGAACAGTGCGTAGGCCCTATTGGAATTGCTCAGTTTATTATTATTCTTCCGCTTTTCCGGAATAAATCAGGATTTAAGGGGCTAAACATGCACGAAAACTCACAAAACTTTGCACAGTGCCCAGACGTGGCGAAAATTTACGGTTGTTATAGGTTTCGGAAGTGGACGAGGCAAAATGACTCGACAGCGCCACCGATGCACATTAGACGGACTGGCCCCCAAGCTACGTTTCAAGCACACACACCAAAATCGGCACACACGTCAAACATGCCAATCCCTACAAAGAAGTCTCTTGGAGCGAAATCTCAAACCCAACAGGAAGTCGAATATTTTTAACTTCCTGTGCCAAAAAAGTGGCGTATTTGCCATTTCCAGGCGTTGTATTTTAATAAACTCCTCCTAGGGATTTAATTCGATCAACACCAAAACTGGGTTTTGTCATCTAATTGCCTTGGCAATATTAAATAGCAAAGATCTAGAGTTTTCATCGATGTCCGTGGCGGCTCCTCAAACTTTGACGATTCGCCACAAAACAGGAAGTTGTTATAACTTAGGCATGCATTGTCTGATCTGCTTCAAAATTCACACGTTTGATAACAGTCCTGACCTGAACACGTTTACATGCCAATATCCAGTTACAGTTATAGCACCACCTGCTGACAGAAGGAAGTATAGCTTTTAACTCAACCACACAATGTCCGATCTGCCTGAAACTTCGCATGGTTAAATTAATATTGTCCACTGTTCTCTGTCATCGTAAGGCCACCGGGCGACGGTGAGCCTGTGTGCGAGGTCCCTTTCATCGATGCTTGCAGCTTTAATTTGTCTTGTTTCTAGTCCAAATATCTAAAAATTCTTATATCAAGACACATTTTCTTGGCAAGCAAAACATAATGTCTTGTTTTCAGAAATAATATGCCAATATTAAGTGAGTTTTTCCTTAAAACAAGCAAAATAATCTGCCAATGGGGTAAGCAAAATAATCTTGATTTTTTTCTTTTGACATGAGATTCTTTAGCTTACCCCATTGGCAGATTATTTAGCTTGTTTTATGGAAAAACTCACTTAATTTTGCCATATTATTTCTGAAAACAAGTTTTGCTTGTCTAGAAAATTGTTCTTGATTAAAGAATTTTTAGAAAGAAGACAAAAAATCTAAGTAAGAAAATCACTTTATGCAGTGTGTGAAACCCACCAATACATCTTGCAGTGTAAACAAAGCAGCGACGAAACGCTACCCCAGATAGTCATGCAGTGTGAAAACATCTGTGATGTGACTACTTTGAAAATCCTGCAGTCTAAATTCGGCATTAGTGTTTCTGTTTAAACAGGCTCTCTTACCCAGAATGGCCACCACTATGTCGTCCTTGAGGATTTCGATGGATCCTCGAGACAGAAAGTAGAGCGCGGTGAGGACGTCCCCGCCGTGCACAAGTGTATCTCCTGGAGGAGCGTGTGTGGTTTTAAAGCGGATAGCGAGAGCTCGCAGACAGCCTTGAGTCGCTCCTCTAAATGCCTTACAGCCCTGCAGGAGACTGTGGTTCAGGTGGAGACAGATATCAGCCTGCAGACACTCTGGAAAACCCTTTAAGACCTGCAGAGAGACGCCACAATCAGGTGAAAAACAGCCTTGAACAAGCACAAGTACATGGATATAGTAATACAGTTATTAAAACTGTCTGCATTTATTTTAGGTGTTGTTCTGTTCCACAACACAGTGGGATGAAAATTAACTGAATTGTATTACTTGCCTATAATAGTAATAATAATAATTAATAGCTATCATAAATATTAATGCTGAACGACACAAGTACATATATGTATGTACATGTATATACAGTACAGTATATACACTCACTGGCCACTTTATTAGGTACACCTTACTAGTACCGGGTTGGACCCCTTTTTGCCTTCAGAACGGCCTTAATCTTTCGTGGCATAGATTCAACAAGGTACTGGAAATATTCCTCTGAGATTTTGGTCCATATTGACATGATAGCATCACGCAGCTGCTGCAGATTTGTCGGCTGCACATCCATGATGTGAATCTCCTGTTCCACCACATTCCAAATGTGCTCTTTTGGACTGAGTTCTGGTGACTGTGGAGGCCATTTGAGTACAGTGAACTCATTGTCATGTTCAAGAAACCAGTCTGAGATGATTTGCGCTTTATGGCATGGCGTGTTATCCTGCTGGAAGTATAAATCAGAAGATAGGTACACTGTGGTCATAAAGGGATGGACATGGTCAGCAACAATACAAAGGTAGGCTGTGGTGTTGACACAGTGCTCAATTGGTAAAGAAATGGGCCCAAAGTATGCCAAGAAAATATCCCCCAAACCATTACACCACCACCATGCATGGATCCATGCTTTCATGTTGTTGACTCGAAATTCTGACCCTACCATCAGGATGTCGCAGCAGAAATCAAGACTCATCAGACCAGGCAACATTTTTCCAATCTTCTATTGTCCAATTTTGTGTAAGTTGTAGTCTCAGTTTCCTGTTCTTAGCTGACAAGAGTGGCACCCGGTGTGGTCTTCTGCTGCTGTAGCCCATCCGCCTCAAGGTTGAATGTGTTGTGCTTTCCAAGATGCTCTTCTGCAGACCTCGATTGTAACGAGTGGTTATTTGAGTTACTGTTGCCTTTCTATCAGCTGGACCAGTCTGGCCATTCTCCTCTGACCTTTGGCATCAACAAGGCATTTGCTCCCACAGAACTGCCACTCACTGGATATTTCTCTCTTTTTTCTGTAAACCCTAGAGATGGTTGTGCGTGAAAACCCCAGTAGATCAGCAGTTTCTGAAATACTCAGACCAGCCCGTCTGGGACCAACAATCATTCCATGTTCAAAGTCACCTAAATCCCCTTTTTTCCTCATTTTGATGCTCAGTTTGAACTGCAGCAGATCGTCTTGACCATGTCTACATGCCTAAATGCATTGAGTTGCTGCCATGTGATTGGCTGATTAGAAAGTTGTGTTACGGAGCAGTTGGACAGGCGTACCTAATAAAGTGGCCGGTGAGTGTTTATGTACAGTATATATATGTGTATCTGTATGTGTACTTGTGGTGTTACAAATATTTAGGCCTACCAGATACGATTTATATATTCTCATTGCATAAAATTTCCATTCATTTGGATTACATACTTTTAACATGATTGAACATTTGTTGACATGTGTTCGTTAAACTTAAATGAAACAATTGAGAACAAGACGATAGAATACTTAATATGACATATCACTTATAAATATTAATGTTGAGCAACACAAGTAAGTGGATATAGTAAGACAGTTTTTCTGTTTGTTGTTCTGTGGTGTAAATGCAGTCTGTTCTAAAATTTGTATAACGATATTGATAGAATAATTCATAATGAACAGCAACCATAAACATTTTAGCATTTATATTTTGCCTCTTGGCCAGATTATGAGTAAGGCCCAATCCCAATTCTGTTTTTGTACCCCTACCCCTTTCCCTTCCCCTTGGCCCTTAAAACCAAGGGTGAAGGGGAAGGGCTTCAAAATTTACCCCTAAGAATTGGGACAGCACTACAGCACCTGCACACGTCATCAGATGTCATCATGATCTCTTGCTTCATGAGATCAGACGATGGCGACTGCTGTAGTTTTTCCAGTTGTGTTATTTTTTGGTATTTATCTTCAGGAAATCATATATTATGTTATCATAATGATCTAATGTGGCAAAAAGATCTTAACTATACTGTACATTTACAGAGTGGCCATATTCATCTATGTAAACACACCAAAACAACATCAACATTATAGCAGACACTGTAAAAGGCTCATTCTCAGCCACTAGACTTTTCTGACAGGGTATTCGAGGGTCATCGAGTATGAGAATGTTGTGGGACTGCTGTACAGGGGTTATTATTAGGGATTATAGATCACAAAATTTAGCAGGTTTTATTTTACCGTTTTTTAAAAAAAAGCATGATCGTAAAACACGAACGTGGTTATGAATATATTAAAATATGTGTTTGTTTGTTGTAAAAAATCGTAACAATGACAAAAAATACTAATTTGTGGCTCTCATTACTTCCAGGTGCAGCTGTGGCTGGTGTATTATGGGAAATTTTCTTACCTCTTTCGAGTGTGGTCCTGAAAAATCTTCTTTTGAAGGGCTATCTACCCCTTCCCCTTAGCCGTACGCCTTCAAGCTAAGGAGAATTAAGACACCCCTACCCCTTCACGGGAACACGGGTAAGGGGAAGGGCTAAGGGGTAGAACTGGGATTGGGCCTAAACATGGCTTGGGGTACCAATGCTACGCTGATGACACACTATGTTAGTGCTCGCCCCGATCTTAACACTGCTACATCAATTTTATCAGCCTGTCTTTTAGAAATTAAAATCTTGGATGAATTAAAACTTCCTTACATGAAACAGTTCCAAAACTGATGTTTTACTAATTAGCACTCTACTACTACAGGCCCATAGCCAGCCTGGTAATAGGGGTGGACCTTTTTGCAGTTATACGCCTCAGTTTCTATTTAACTATAAGATTTAAAAACTGCATTTAGTGGCATTTTAAGCAGTACTTGCTGGATTAGCTAGTCAGATGTCATCATAACCACACTTTTTGATGTACCAAAAATATTTGCTAAAAATTAGCAAAAAAGAAAACAAGACTAATTTTTGAAATACAAATTTATTACATCATATATCTTTAGGAAAAAATAGGAATCTGTTAAAGTTTTAAAGTAAAAAAAAACTGTAGCCTACTGTCATTTATTAGACAAAAAACAAACTGGCCAGCACATTAAACTGTCCTCAGTCACAATTTGGCCATTTCAGTAAAAAAATAATAATTAAAACATAATAATAATAATAATAACAATAATAATAATAATAATAATAATAATAATAATGAATGAATGAAGAATAATTATTGTCATATGGTCCGCTTCTGGTGCTTAATTCACACCTTTTTATTGCTCATTTTTTAATACTGGAATAAGGTCTAAGATTTAGAATAAAAGTTACCTGTAAAATGTTTTCTCAGTTTAAAAACAATACAGTAGTAAAAGATGACCTCTCTTACATCAGACTATAAAATTAAAATAATTAGCATTGGCCAAAACTGATTAGAAAAAGTCCCACCGAAGCAACAGCCAACAGAGGATTCCGTTTGGTCTTAAAGCCTTTTTCAATGGATTATTTTCACTATGATGGCATAGCAGTCAAAATAGGACAAATGAGCTCATGTATGGGACAAAATCTGGACCTTTGTCAGTGAGGGGTGGGTCTTCCGAAATGCGATAATGATGCAGCTGCCTCCCTTTTCTGCCACTCTTGCTCTTTTCGACCCATAGCTCAGTATGCATGTCGTATCAAAGATTTAAATGTTACCTGTCAGTGCGTTGTCACTTGACTCGCGTCACATTATTGTGGCTTTGAGGCTCCATAGGATTCGAATTACTGGCCATACAGTAGTTATTTATAATTACACTTTATTACAATATATATTAAATATAAATATATTGTATTAATTATATAATAAATATATATTATAATATTAAATTACATAAAATAATTAAAAGGACAAATTCTTGACCTTTTGGCCGTGGGGGGTGGTTCCCACCATTATTATTCCCACCATTACCCCCCCCCCCCCCACACACACACACGGATTGATTTAAGGACCTTAATTTTAACCTTCACAGCAGTGCATGGGCAAGCACCTGGTTTAATCTGTAACCTGGTGACTCTCGCCACCCCAGCCCACAGTCTTTGTTCGGCATCAGGACTTACCCTGTATCAGCCACGTTGTAAACTCAAGACCATGGCTTCCTCATACAGTTCGCCTAAGCTGTGGAATGCCCTATTCATCAGCATAAGAAATTCTCTGAACTGCTTTAAGAAACAGTTTTAAAGAGCCCCTATTATGGGTTTTTGAAAATGACCTTCCATGTAGTATATGAATGTAAATATCCAGCTAAAGCTTAAATCTGAAAGTGGACAGTTTTTAAAACTATTGATTCATCTAAAAAAAAGAGTCAACTCATAGTGGTTTAAATGAATCGTCTTGATAACGAGTCTTTAGCCGTTTCTGCGTGATGACGATACGAAACATAATGGTTGCGCGCGCAGACCCACAAAATTTAAACCTGTGGCCCGCCCACTAACACAGCAGCAAAGACAAACAGATCCTGAAGTCATGAGTCATCAAGACGCTGTGCTTACCTGGATATTATTGGAAGTGTGAGGGAAAGAAGTGGTTCTGCAATCTACACTCTTACAATGGGCGATCTATCAGTACACAGCTCATGGGATTAGTTTCTTCCTCTATCTTGTAAAGGCTTACGAAGGCTCAGGGTGAGTGCGATAGGAGCCCGCAGAGATAGCTTCACTGCTGAAAAATCCAGCTTAAACCAGCCTAAGATGGTTGGCTGGTTTTAGCTGGTCGACCAGCCTGGTTTTATAGGGGTTTTGGCCATTTCCAGCCATTTCCAGGCTGGTCTTAGCTGGTTAGGCTGGAAGATGATCAGCTAAAACCAGCTTGACCAGCCAAAACCAGCTATGTCCAGTTTAATTCAGGCTGGTCAAGCTGGTTTTAGCTGGTTTAAGCTGGTCATTTTCCAGCCTGACCAGCTAAGACCAGGCTGAAAATGGCTGAAAAACAGCCTGGAAATGGCCCAAACCACTCTAAAACCAGGCTGGTCAAACCAGCTAAATCCAGCCAATCAGCTTAGGCTGGTTTAGGTAGTTTTTTTCAACAGGGTTGTCAGAGGTTGTTTGAGCTGGTGAGTGCTACAACCCCCCTGGCTAGGGATGTGATCATTAGGAAAAGCAGAGTACAGGTAAGCCCTGAGAACATATAACACTTCACGGACGAGGTGCCACAGCAATGATTGCAAATAGAAATGATGTACATGTTTTGTTACTTGTAACCGCGTGTACTGTATCATGTTAACTCTTTAAATTCTCATATCGCGTCTAATGCCACGTTGTAAACGCGACGCGTGCTGCTTTGTTTACGGATTTAAATGCTTTTGTGAGCTCGTTTCACTGCCGTTTGTTGTTGCTATGGCCACCGTTAGCTGATCTTGCACACGTGCAGCAGTCAAGGTTCAGAATAGTTCAGCTTTTGCTGCTGTGTGGATTAAAACTGAATGTGTGTCATAGTTAAGAATAGAGCAATATGCTTGTGTTTAACTGGACTGCTGTCGGTGCTGAGGTGTCTGAATAACACTGATGAGAACCGGGTACTGTTTACTGTGGTGTTAGTAAGTTTACTATGAAGCGCGTTTCGGGCGTCCGCTGCGATTGGATCCTATAACAATGTTGGCGACCCGGGGGCTTGATAAACCACGCTGGACATTTTACTGTCTCGCGCTGAACGCTGTCGATCAATGGCAACAGGCTGTCATGGGTCCAATCAGCGCAGATTAGCTTCACGCTAAGAAGGTGTTTGGGAACAAATGAACGCTGAACGATTCATATGGAAGTCGCTGGGATAATTAGGTAAAAATATTATAAGACCATGAAAGTGTTTTTTGACCTTGCATGCTTATTAGCCTGTTGTTGGAGACCCATAAAACCAAAATATGACCCTTTTTAATGTGTATTGTGTCTTTAAGAAGCTTTTAAATAAAGATGATCAATTTGTTAACTTTTGATTTGGTAACACTTTACAGTAAGGTTCATTAGTTAATGCATTTACTAACATGCACTAATCATCAACAACACTTGTACAGCATTTATTAATCATAATGCAACATTCACTAATGCATTATTACCATCCAAGTTCATGCTTGTTAACATTAGTTAATGCACCATGAATTAACATGAACTAACAATAAACAACTTTATTTTCATTAACTAACATTAACTAACATAAATGCTGTAGTAAATGTATTGTTCATTGTTTGTTCATGCTAGTAAATGCATTAACTAACATTAACTAATAAACCTTATTGTAAAGTGTGACCTTTTATTCTATCTTATGGTTCATATTCTTATTGTGTTATTGCATCTTTTTATTGTTGTGCTGTTTCTGCTTGCCTTGTATTGTTTGTATGTTGCCTTGTAGCGCTTTGCGTCTAAGAAAAGTGCATTACAAATATAATGTATTATTTTTATAGATATTAATGCTGAAAAAATTTATATCAATGTCTATATATATTGACCTATTGATTATAAAAATTGAATGAATCAATTTTACCATTAGAGGCTGGCTATATTCATACACTGTTGCCACACAACTGTGTTTAAACCCCTTAATAAAATGATTTTTGGATAATAGGTCCTCTTTAATGCCAATTTTTCTTAAATGTATTTATTTTTGTTTGCACCCTGATATTCCAGATGTTCATGTTGTATCTCAAATATTGTCCTGACAAACATATATGCCAATGGAAATCTTAGTTATTCAGTAACTTATTTATTCAATTTCAATACTCATAAAAAACACACTTATCTTGTGGTTCAGTGTCACATTCCCATTTGTTTTGGTTCATTTCTATGCAATATGACGTTGTAAAAAGTCTTAAGATTATTATTTTAGAGCAGTCTTGACTTTCATAGTGCCTTTAAAGTATAATAATAAAATAAAATAAAAATAAGGGGCGACACGATGGCTCAGTGGTTAGCACTGTCACCTCACAGCAAGGTTGCTAGTTTGAGCCTCAGCTGGGTCAGTTGGCATTTCTGTGTGGAGTTTGCATGTTTTCCCCGTGTTGGCATGGGTTTTCTCCAAGTGCTACGCTTTCCCCCACAGGCCAAACACATGCGCTATAATTGGCCGTAGTGTATGAGTGTGAATAAGTGTGTATGGGTGTTTCCCAGTGTTGGGTTGCAGCTGGAAGGGCATCCGCTGTGTAAAACATATGCTGGAATAATTGGCGGTTCATTCTGCTGTAGCCACCCCTGATGAATAAAGGGACTAAGCTGAAGGAAAATTAATTCACTGTGTTTTAAAGCGAGTCCTGGTGTTGAGCGTTTTTTACACTGATGTTGAAATTATTGTACTTCATGTGACTGCCAATATATTCATACTATTAAAGTGTAAAAGAAGGACACTTTAACCTAGACAGACTAATGATCCAAGTGCCAGTTATACTGCGCTCATATTAGTGCTGCAATCTTCAATTAAAGAGATGAAATAATGAGGCTTCAATAATGGCCAACGGAACAGATTCAGTCTCTTAGCAACACAGACACAGGCTTCCTTTAACAAGCGCAACTTTTAATCTCAGAGTCTCACCTAAATCAGAAAGGCTATCATAGATCCTTATCTAATGTATGCTAATTAATTCAAGCACCAAATATGCTAGATGTGGCTGATTACTTCAGTATTTACAATATAGACAATAATATAATATAATATAATATAATATAATATAATATAATATAATATAATATAATATAATATAATATAATATAATACAATATAAAAACATATAATATGATATAATATAACAACATAAAATATAATATAACAACATATAATATAATATAATATAATATAATATAATATAATATAATATAATACAATATAATATAATACAATATAATACAATATAAAAACATATA
>CAIGQZ010032409.1:4254056-4278819 GCA_903798205.1 Danio tinwini
ATAACATAATATAACATAATATAATATTGTATAATATAATATAATATAACATATAATAAAATATAAAATTATATAATATAACATATTATATTATAACAACATATAATATAATATGATATAATAAAATATGATATAATATAATATCGTATAACATAATATAAAATAATATAGTATAATATAATATGTTATAATATAATATAATATAATATCGTATAATATAATATAATAAAATATGATATAATATCGTATAATAGAATATAATATAACACAATATAACGTAATATAATATAATATGAATAATATAATATAATATAATATAATATAGCATAATATAATATTATATTTCATAACATGACATAATACCATAACATTTTAAATCTGTATTTAATCAAAGAAACATTATGTAATCTTGGGTAATTAATCAATGTGAAGAGTACTTAACCAAGGTTTTTTTTTCAGTAGTAAACAATTTCATAGATGTTCAATATGAGTGACATCAACCCGATGCTCAAACTCGTTCCACACTCGCTGTATAATCTGTCTGGGTAGCTGCAGTTATTCCTTCTTTTAGTTGAGCAACCAAATTAAACTTTAGAGCTTTCCTTAAATCGACGACAAAAAGAGCTCAATTTTCAAAGTTGTGATATTCTTTTTGAATCACCTTAATATAGGCAACACGGTGGCTCAGTGGGTAACGATGTCGACGCACAGCAAGAAGGTCGCTGGTTCGAGTTCCCGGCTGGGTCAGTTGGCATTTTTGTGTGGAGTTTGCACATTCTCCCCGTTTTAGCCTGGGTTTCCTTGTTTGTTTGTTTTTTTGTATATATTTTCATTTATTTATTATTTTTTTAATTAGCCAAACTAAAAGGAGACTTTCTCCAGAAGAAAAACATGCTAAGAAATACCTGAAAACGATTAAAAACTAATAATTTTTCTTTTGACTGTGTGTGCTTTTGTAAAACTTAGATATTTTTAAGTAACATTAAAGATAATATTTTTAATTTCATATATATATATATTTTATTTTATTTTAATATTTTTTTCCTTTGTTTTGGATATTTTATTAAATTACTTTTTAATTCCAGCCAAACTAAAATAAAAAATATATATAATAGGAAATACCTGAAAATAATACAAAACTATTTTGCCATTAACTGTGTCTGTGTCTGCCTTCAGCACACACACACAGGCACATTCATTCATTCATTCATTCATTCATTTATTTATTCATTCCTTCATGTGGTTTTACCAATCTTTCAAATCTTCAAATATTCAAATAGCTGAAAGAAATATTCGTTATGATTATAATGCCCTGTCCAAAAATAGTTTTGGAAGCATGCATTTCCTAGAAGAGAGAGAGCTGATTGTGTTAGAGATGCAGTGCAGTGCAGTATTTATTGCATTTACTCCATTTTTTAAAGTAAGTGGTTGCTGAATGGGCTGAATTTAAACAAACAAATTCAAGAAGTCTCAGAACAGCTGAAATAATATGACAATTCAAAACGTCTTGTCGTCTATTCAAGTTTTACGAACAACTAGTTTTCTTCTTCTTCGACTTCTAGTTGATCGTTTGGTATCAGAAGTGGCTTATATGAAAGGCAAAGGCCTCTAGATTACACTTATTTTACCAAAATAAAATATGATCATGCCTTGATTTGGACAGTAAGGTCTGACTTTGCTTAGACAAAAGTCTTGTCACTGAACAGAAATAATGTCCAGTGTAGAATATAAAGTTTTGGAAGCATGCATTTCCTAGAAGAGAGAGAGCTGATTGTGTTAGAGATGCAGTGTGTGATTGAGATGAACATCAACACACAAGAGCAGAGTGAACATGAGAGAGTCTCTACAGCTAGACATGAATAAAGACGAGACGTGAGCTGATATAAATACCTCCTGCTCTTGCCAGAGATGCCGTCAGTCCATTTCACGCGGGGCAGACATGAAGAGAAAGAGAGAGAGAGAGTGCTTGCTTTTAGCATACTGTATAAACTCACATTTACTAACACTGTAAAACACGTTTACAATGATGATGTTCAAATAGCATTTCAGAGTTTATTTAAGAGGAATAATTCAGCCAAAAATGAACAGCTCACATTTTTGCATCCTTAGTCTAAATTTAAAGGGCACCTATGGGGAAAAATCTACTTTTCAAGCTGTTTGGACAGACATATGTGTAGGTATAATGTATAGATCGTCATATTGGGGTGATATAAACACTTAGTCCTTTTTTTTTCTTCAAATTAACATCATAAAAACGGTGAACCAATTGGAGCAGTTTTGAGATTGACCACATCTTGACGTAGTGCGTTTTAAGTAACATTAAAATCCTATCAACAAGACAAGACGTGCGCAAATCAACCGTAAATAAAAGGTCTGTTCAGTTTGCTAGGATCATCAATCATCATCAAATGTGATCAAGAGTGAGTTTGACAAGTTTAAAATGTTTTAAAACAGTGCATGTGTGTAATGAGTTACAGAGATTTACCTCAGATTTACTTCATCAGCACAGCCGCGTGTCAGAACAATTATACAAGACGACGCTTCAATCCTGGTTTGTGGACGTTAAATCAGGTTTATTTTGTACATTAACGTAACATATATCCATACAGCAGTGGATATTAACCTGTAGCTGTCACATTTGCGTGCAAAGACAGTCCAAATCTAAAAGCGCATGTGTATGTTCAAGTGTATGTGTGTCTGTGTCTGTGTGTGTGCGTGAACTTTGTAACGACATTGTGTGTGCATCAAATACTCATTGGTAAAGGTCTTACTGTAGTATTTCTCACAAACGTTGCATGAGATCTGCTTCCTTTATGTCTGTCTGCTGTCTGAGGCAGCTGAGGGTGGAGACTGAGGCAAGCTGACAGGCATGTGGGAATGGTGGGCGGGGAGGACTAGCCTTAAAGGCGCAGTACACAAAAACAGCAAAAAGCTGTTGAGAGCTATAAAACACAAACTAGTGAAAGCTATAATAAATAATCTGATGGGTGTTTTGAGCTGAAACTTTACAGACGCTTTCTGGGGACACAAAAGACTTGTATTAAATCTGGAAAAAGGGGTAACTTAGATGCCCTTTAAACACAAATCCTGAGTTTTTGTTTTTGTTTATTTGCTTCCCCAAATAACACATTTTCATTGAATATTGGTCTTGTTTACAGTGTCTAATAGAGTTTAATGTGCTGCAATTTAAGAAAACACCGGCAAATTAAGAAAAAGATCTTCATCAGTTTGACAGCACACATGCAAATCCTCACAACACAAACACATAAAAAATGCACAGCATTTTCACACAATGCAAACAAATGAATAAAATGCGCTGCACTTTCTCACAACACTTCCAAATAACTCGGAACACAACAGAAAAGTTTCAAGAGGACCCTAAAACGTGACAGATGCCACTGTGCCATGACTATTGCACTGCAAAAAAGGCTTTTCTTACCTAGATTTTTGGTCTTGTTTCTAGTCCAAATATCGAAAAATACTTAAATCAAGAAGAATTTTCTAGACAAGCAAAATATGTTGTCTTGTTGCAGAAATAATATGCCAAATTGAAGTCAGATTTTACTTAAAACAAGCTAAATAATCTCCTAATGGGGTAAGCAAAATAATCTCATGTCAAAAGGAAAAACAAGATTATTTTGCTCACCCCATTGGCAGATTATTTTACTTGTTTTAAGGACAAACTCACTTTAATTCGGCATATTATTTCTTAAAACAAGACATTATGTTTTGCTTGCCAAAAAAACGTGTCTTGATTTAAGAATTTTTAGATATTTAGACTAGAAACAAGACAAAAATCTAAGTAAGAAAAGTATTTTTTGCAGTGTATTCAGTAAAGTTGTAGGCTTTTGTTTGTTTGTTTTTCCTGATTCCCTTGTCTTCTGTATGTTTTTTTGTATTTTTTATTAGCCTATATAACCATATCTTAAATAGCCAGGCCCATCACGTTTCCGAGTCCTCTTTCTTTAAACATTTCTGTTGCGTTCCATGCTATTTGAAAGTGTTGTAAGAAAACGCTGTGCGTATTTATAAATTGTTTGCGTTGTAAGAAAATGCAGTGCGTTTTGAAAAAAAATGTGTTTGTGTTGAGGATTTGCAGCACGTGTGCTGTCAAACTGATGAAGATCTTTTCTTAATTTGCTGGTGTTTTTTGTAATTGCATGTGTTTTCTTAAATTGCAGCACTTTAAGCTCTCTCGGACACCGTAAATAAGCTCAATGTTCAATGAAAATATGTTATTTGGGGAAGAAAAGAAGCAAAAAAAAGTTCAAACAGGACATGTCAAAACTATTAGATTTATGTGGAAGTTATACACAAAACAAATATTTATTGGATTTACTCCATTTTTTAAAGTAAGTGGTTGCTGAATGGGCTGAATTTAAACATACAAATTCAAGAAGTCTCAGAACAGCTGAAATAATATGACAATTAAAAACGTCTTGTCGTCTATTCAAGTTTTACAAACAACTAGTTTTCTTCTTCTTCGACTTTTAGTTGATCGTTTGGTATCAGAAGTGGCTTATATGAAAGGCAAAGGCCTCTAGATTACGCTTATTTTACCAAAATAAAATATGATCATGCCTTGATTTGGACAGTAAGGTCTGACTTTGCTTAGACAAAAGTCTTGTCACTGAACAGAAATAATGTCCAGTGTAGAATATAAAGTCATGCTGCAGTGGAAACAGAATGAATATTGTGTGTGACTCCATCATGAGCTTGGAGGACTGCATCCATACATCTCTGCAGTGACTCAAATCACTTATTAATAAAGTCATCTGGAATGGGAAAGAAAGCGTTCTTGCAGGACTCACAGAGTTCATCAAGATTATTTGGATTCATCTTTAATGCCTCCTCCTTCATCTTACCCCAGACATGCTCAATAATGTTCATATTTGGTGACTGGGCTGGCCAATCCTGGAGCACCTTGACATAATTTACTTTCACTTTGATGTGGAGGCTGAAGTATGAGGTATGAAGTATATCCTGCTGAAGAATTTGCTCTCTCCTGTGGTTTGTAATGTAATGGGCAGAACAAATGTCTTGATACTTCAAGCTGTTGATGTTGCCATCCACTCTGCAGATCTCTCACACACCCCATACTGAATGTAATCCTAAACCATGATTTTTCCTTTACTAAACTTGACTGATTACTGTGAGAATCTTGGGTCTAACTTGATGTCAAGTTATTATTTGTTGCTCTTACAACTGAGATTGACGACAAGACTATTGTCAGGTAGTATATTTCGTGATGCTGAAAAGTCTTTATGATTAAATAAGTAAACAAACTATGTGCATAATTATAAAAGTCAATGGGTTTACTCACTTTTTTTAAATTAACTACAGTGTTGTAAAGTAATTACAGTGAGTAGACGCACCATGTTCATGTCGATGCCGTTGGTGTAGGTCCAGGAGTGCTGGAAATATTCCTCCAGTCTCTGCCGAAGCGGGTTCGGGATCTGGTGGAAACGGATGAACTCTTTGACTCTCAGCATCTGCATGTGGTAGCGCGCCGTTCCTGAATACAGACGCTGGATGATGGCCGAAACATTCCCAAAAATACTGGCATACATCAAAGCTGGAGGAGAAAGGAGCAGAGCGCACAGTGATGAAAGCAAATGCAAGGTACATTTTGTCTGCAGAGACCAATTTAGATCCAATCAGTAGTGCTTCTTTATTATTATTATTATTATGCCAGATGTCCGGTTTAAAAGCTATTTCTGATTTAATACCTGCACTGTCTGCTGAGGGAAAATCGGATGGATTGTTTACTTTGGACTGAATTATTTTGTATGTTTTCGTATGTCATTTAATTAGATTTTTTTTTTACATTTATTTTATTACATGCATTTTATTTAATTTGATTTATTTAATTAGATTTTATTTATTTAATTTATACATTTAATTAATTAATTTATATTGAATTAGATTTTATTTATTTAGTTCATTAATTTAACTTCATTTCATTTTATTTATTCATTACATATATATAATGAATAATATATGTGTTTATATATATATATATATATATATATATATATATATATATATATATATATATATATATATATAATTACAATATTTATTGTAATAATTTAATAAAAATATTATTATTAATATAAATAATTATACACTTATCATTTTTATATGTTATATCAGAATTAAATGAAATTTTTTTTAAATGGGGAAATTTTTTATTTATTTTTTTTATTAATATTATTTAGCAAAGATAATGTATTTTTTATAATTTAAAATAACAGCATGGTTGGAACGAATAATTTAATTCTGAAATAACATTTTACTAATAAGAAGTGAAAATTTATTAATATTTACAATAATATTTTATTAAATGATAACAATTTAAATATAATATGAATATAATAAATATTGATAAATAATAATAATTATCATGATTGCTATTTAATTATTTGTTTTTAATATATATTGTATTATATTAATATTATATATAAATTTTAATAATTCGATTATAGTATTGTTAATGGGCGTCACGGTGGTGCAGTGGGTAGCACGATCGCCCCACAGCAAGAAGGTCGCTGGTTCGAGTCCTGGCTGGGTCAGTTGGCATTTCTTTGTGGAGCTTGTATGTTCATACTGTGTTGGCGTGGGTTTCCTCCGGGTGCTCCGGTTTCCCCCACAAGTCCAAAGACATGCGGTATAAGCTAAATTGTTGTAGTGTGTGTGTGTGTGTGAATGTATGGGTGTTTCTCAGTGTTGGGTTGCAGCTGGAAGGGCATCCACTGTGTAAAACATATGCTGGAAAAGTTGTCGGTTCATTCCGCTGTGGCGATGCATGATTAATAAAGGGACTAAGCTGAAAAGAAAATGAATGAATGAATAATATTATTAATAATAAATTGTAAAGATAATAATACTTATTATTTACTCACTCTCATCTTGCTCATATTTAAAACATTCTCATTTTGTGTTGAGCTATATATAATCAATTTCCAGTATTGGGACAGAGAATTACTTTCATTTAATCACACACATGTTTTTTAGACTTACATCCGATCAGCATGACACAGATGGAGAAGATCTTCTCAGAGTTGGTGTTTGGCGACACGTTTCCGAAACCCACGCTGGTCAGCGAGCTGAAGGTGAAGTACAGCGCCGTCACATATTTATCCTTTATGGACGGTCCTGAGCCGGGGTCACTGGTGTTGGATCTTTTCCCAATAGACACCTCCAGATTGTCCAGCCAGCCGATCTTATGCTCCAGGTAGGATTTCTCCACATTTCCAATGGCGTACCAGATGCAGGCGAGCCAGTGGGCGATGAGAGCGAATATACACATTAGGAGCATGAGAACGGCCGCTCCGTATTCAGAGTAACGGTCCAGTTTCCTCGCCACGCGAACCAGACGGAGGAGCCGAGCCGTCTTCAACAGGCCAATCAGAGTTGTGGTCTTGGAAAAACAGAGAATTTAGTCATTAGTTACATTTACAATTGATCAAATTGATCCTTATTTCTTACGTCTGGCAGCAGATTGTGTAACAGAACCTATAGCCTCTTTATTAAACTTAACTTAAGTCTCACTTCTAATGTAATACCTCAAATGTAGAAATCTGCAATGGTTACCCCATTACTAAAAGGGGGAGATCCTGCAGACCCAAATAATTACCGTCCTATTTTGAGATTGTCTTTTTTAGCAAAGGCTGTCTTTTTTAGGTCTTTGAATTTCTGATAAATGACCAACTAAAACACTATTTATCAGTTAATAATATTCTTCAGGATTACCAGTCAGGGTTTAGATCAGGACACAGTACTGTTACTGCAGCTACACTTAAATGATATCACATCATCTTTAGACAGTAAACAGTTCTGTGCTGCTCTATTTATTGATTTATCCAAAGCTTTTGACTCTGTAGTTAATAAACTAATGTTAAAGAGACTTAGGCTTTTAGGTTTTAGACAACCTGCTCTAAAATGGTTTGAAAATAATTTTTCAGAACGCACTCAATGTGTGACAGTCGAAAATCATTATTCGACCTTTCTTAACGTCAACACTGGGGTTCCCCAAGGATCTGTTTTAGCTCCGTTGCTATTTTCTATTTACATTAATGATTTAGGTCAGGGAATAGATTCAGCTAAAATACACCTATATGCAGATGACACAATAATATATACAGCGGCACACTCCTTAAACCAAGCTGTACAGTATTTACAGAATGCCTTTCAAGTATTACAGTGTACAGGGAGTGCAGAATTATTAGACAAATGACTATTTTGACCACATTATCCTTTTTATGCATGTTGTCTTACTCCAAGCTGTATAGGCTCGAAAGCCTACTACCAATTAAGCATATTAGGTGATGTGCATCTCTGCCACCAGTTTTGCCATATTTCAGAGCTGCAACATCACTGGAGTGCCCAAAAGCACAAGGTGTGCAATACTCAGATACATGGCCAAGGTAAGAAAGGCTGAAAAACGACCACCACTGAACAAGACACACAAGCTGAAACGTCAAGACTGGGCCAAGAAATATCTCAAGACTCTTTTCTAAGGTTTTATTGACTGATGAAATGAGAGTGAGTCTTGATGGGCCAGATGGATGGGCCCGTGGCTGGATCGGTAAAGGGCAGAGAGCTCCAGTCCGACTGAGACGCCAGCAAGGTGGAGGAGGAGTACTGGTTTGGGCTGGTATCATCAAAGATGAGCTTGTGGGGCCTTTTCGGGTTGAGGATGGAGTCAAGCTCAACTCCCAGTCCTACTGCCAGTTTCTGGAAGACACCTTCTTCAAGCAGTGGTACAGGAAGAAGTCTGCATCCTTCAAGAAAAACATGATTTTCATGCAGGGCAATGCTCCATCACACGCATTCAAGTACTTCACAGCGTGGCTGGCAAAAAATGGTCTAAAAGAAAAAAAAACTAATGACATGGCCTTCTTGTTCACCTGATCTGAACCCCATAGAGAACCTGTGGTCCATCATCAAATGTGAGATTTACAAGGAGGGAAAACAGTACACCTCTCTGAACAGTGTCTGGGAGGCTGTGGTTGCTGCTGCACGCAATGTTGATGGTGAACAGATTAAAACACTGACAGAATCCATGGATGGCAGGCTTTTGAGTGTCCTTGCAAAGAAAGGAGGCTATATTGGTCACTGATTTGTTTTTGTTTTGTTTTTGAATGTCAGAAATGTATATTTGTGAATGTTGAGATGTTATATTGGTTTCACTGGTGAAAATAAATCATTGAAATGGGTATATATTTGTTTTTTGTTAAGTTGCCTAATAATTATGCACAGTAATAGTCACCTGCACACACACAGATATCCTCCTAAAATAGCTTAAACTAAAAAAAAACTAAAATCTACTTCCAAAAATTTTCAGCTTAGATATTAATGAGTTTTTTTGGGTTCATTGAGAACATGGTTGTTGTTCAATAATAAAATTAATCATCAAAAATGCAACTTGCCTAATAATTCTGCACTCCCTGAATTAATGGGGAATCTATACTGCTCACTGAGCACCTTTTTCGGATGAGACATTAAACCAAGGTCCTAACTCTCTGTGGTCATTAAAGATCCCAGGATGTCCTTCAAAAATAGATGTCCATCCTGGCTAAATTTGCCCACTGGCCTCTCTCTTTTATGGACTTCAAACCATCCATATATTATTGGCTTCATCACTCTGTCTCCTCTCCACCAATCAGCTGGTGTGTGGTGTGTGGTCTGGTGCAATATGGCTGCTGTCATTACGTCTAGGTGGATGCTGCACACTGGTGGTGTATGAGAAGATTCCCCCCAATGTGTAAAGCGCTTTGAGTGTCCAGAAATGTGTTATATAAATGTAAGGAATTATTGTTGTTATTATTATTATTTAAAGTGTTTCAAATCAATCACTTCAGATTGCTCCCTATGTAGTGAACTCACTAGGATTTGCAACAAAGTCGAGATCTCTTATAGCTTAATTTATTCAGTTAACAGCCTTAGAGCTGAAATGCATTGTGCTCAAATACCCAAAGCTCATATCTGTAACATATCTGCATACACTAATTAATATTTTGATGATCGTGTTTAATTTTAGCCCATTACACGCAGCTCTGCCTGCTAACACCAGAGATCCATCTCATCAAAATTTCTCACCAGCGAAGGATAAAATAAACCCCCGTCATGAGAGATGCGTGTAATGAACTTCCTACTGCATCTCATCCAGCTCTCGGTGAACGGCGTGATATAAAACTGAGCCAGGAAAAAGAGATAAATCCTCATTTGCAGGTGAAATCTGTTCACTAGATAAAAGACACGGGGCATTGCTGCATCTTCTTCAACATCTTCACTCACTCGTCCTCTGGTGGGAGATCATTTGTTTAGCTGGCAATTATATGGCGGCCTCACAAAGCGAGGTTAAGACCCACACCAGGTATTTTTAGAAAGTGTCTTAACCGATGCGTCTGACAGCAATGCTTAGCATGCAATCGAGCGCTGACAGGGCGCTAGTGAGCCTGCATGTGGAGCGGAGCACGTGGGCTTTTTTGTGCTCTCACGCGGGCCCTGCTGCATCCGTCATGAGCCGCACATTAAAAACTCATTAGCCCAACTGAGTTATTGCTGGACATGCAGATATGATGGATGCTCCATTGTTCATCATGCTTGACCTCATATGAGTGGCCTACATGTAAAATGACAGCTTTTAACTAGACGAGCAAAGTCTTTTGGCTTTGAAAAGTTTAGAAGAACTTTTTTAAAAGTTTGCAAACATGTTTTAGTACATATGTCTACCATTTCAGGTTTTTTACTTGCTGTTAGCATGGTTTAGCACATTGCTAACATGTTTTTTTTGTGGTTTAGCACATTGCTAGCATATTTCTAACACTTCGACATTTAAAACTTGCTGTTGTCAGCACGTTTTAGCACATTGCTAACAAGTTGCTGGCATGTTTTTGTTTTTGAAAAGTTTAGAACATCTCACTGAAGTGTAATAAAAGGCTGCAATAATTTTTTATAAGTTGTTAGCATATTTCTAACATTTCAGCATTTATAACTTGGTGTTAGCATTTTAGCACATTGCTAACGTGTCTATTGTGATTTCACACGATGTTAGCATGTTTCTAACAATTCAGCATGTATAACTTGCTGTTAACATGTTTTAGCACATTGCTAACATGTTTCTAGGATGTTTTTGGTTTTTGAAAAGTTAAGAATGTCTTATTGAAATAACTTGGTGTTAACTTTTTTAGCACATTGCTGACATGTTTCTATTGTGATTTAGCACATTGTTAACATGTTTCTAGGAGGGTAACTAGACGAGCAAAGTCTTTTGGCTTTGAAAAGTTTAGAATAACTTTTCAAAAAGTTTGCAAACATGTTTTAGTACAAGTTGCTAGCATGTTTCCAGCATTTCAGCAATTAGAACTTGCTGTTAACATGTTTTAGCACATTGCTAGCATGTTTTGGCTTTCGAAAAATTTTGAATATCTTACTGAAAAGGGTTTAGAAAAACTTTTTGGAAAGTCAATAAATGGTTTCAAACATGTTTTAACATGGGTTGCTAACATTTATAATATTTCAGCATTTCAACTTGCATGTTTTTATGTAGCTTGCCTGTTTCTATTATGGTTTAGCACATTGCTAGCATGTTTCCAGCAGGTCAACTAGACGAGTAAAGTCGCTAGCATGTTTTTAGCTTTCAAAAAGTTTAGAATAACTTTTTGAAAAGTTTGCAAACATGTTTTAGTACAAGTTGCTAATACATATTTCGAAGATTTCAGTGTTTTTTACTTACTGTTAGTATGTTTTAGCACATAGCTAACATGTTTATATGATGATTTAGCACATTGCTTGCATATGTTCAACATTTCAGCATTTAGAACTTGCTCTTAACATGTTTTAGCACATTGCTAGCATGTTTTGGCTTTCGAAAAGTTTAGAATATCTTACTAAAAGGTCAATAAAGGGTTGCAAACATGTTTTAGTAGATATTTCTAACAATTTAGCATTTATTACTTTCTGTTAGCATGTTTTAGCACTAGGTTAACATGTTTCTAGCAGGTTAACGAGACAAGTCTTTTGGCTTTTGAAAGGTTTAGGTAAACGTTTTTAGTACAAGTTGCTAGCATTTCAACATTTATAATTTATTGTTAACATGTTATAGCACGTTGCTAACATGTTTCTATTGTGACACATTGATAGCATGTTTCTAGCAGGTTAACTCGACGAGTAAAGTCACTAGCATGTTTTTGGCTTTCAACAAGTTTAGAATAACTTTTAATAACTCAATAAAAGGTGACATGTTAGTACAACATTTAACATTTCAGCATTTCTAACTTATTAGCACATTGTTAGCATGTTTCTATTGTAATTTAGCACATTGCTAGCATGTTTCTAGCAGGTTAACTCAACGAGTAGTCTAGTAAGTCTTTCAGCTTTGAAAGGTTTAGCTTTTTCTAAATTTTGCAAATATGTTTTATTACAAGTTGCTAGCATGTTGCTAGCAGGTTAACTAGACAAGTAAAGTCTTTAGGCTTTTTTAAAAAGTTTTGAATAATAATATGTTTTAGCAGAAGTTGCTAGTATGTTTTTAATATTTCAACATTTAGAACTTTATGGTAGCACGTTGCTAGCATCCTTATATTGTGATTTATCACATTGATAGCATGTTTCTAGCAGGTTTTAGCTTATTTAATTTTGTAGTATTTTTGCTAGCCACTTGCTGTTATACAAAATGCAGTATGACCCAAAAGACTGTATGCCAATAACACTCACACATTAGCTTATAATAGCTTAATAAAATAATAAAAAACTACATTATGAATAAAGTTTTGCATTATCCTTATAATTTTTACAATAGTTTTTATTTATTTATTTAGTTTTAAGCACAGTGGCAAAGTTTTTTTAATTAGGCTTTCAAGCTTAGAATAGCTTTTTGAAAAGTCAATGAAGGTTTGCAAACATGTTTTACCAGTTGCTAGCATATTTCAACATTTATAGCATGCTGGTAGTATGTTTTAGCACATTGTTAACATGTTTCAATTGTGATTTAGCACATTGCTAGCATGTTTCTAGCAAATTAATTAGACAAATAAAATCTTTTGGTTTTGAAAAGTTTAGAATAACTTTTTGAAAAGTTAGCAAACATGTTTTAGTACAAGTTATCACCATGTTTTTGGCTTTAAAAAAGTTTAGGATATACTGAAAACTCAAAGTGTTGCAAACATGTTTTAGTACATATTTTTAACATTTCAGCTTTTATAACTTAATGTTATCATGTTTTAGCACATTCCTAACATGTTTATATTTGGATTTAGCACATTGCTAGCCTATTTTCAACATTTCAGCATTTAGAACTTGCTGTTAACATGTTTTAGCATGTTACTAACATGTTTTAGCATGTTTTGACTTACTAAAAAGCCAATAAAGGGTTGCAAACATGCTTTAGTACATATTTTTAACATTTGAGCATGTATTACTTGCTGTTAGCATGCTTTAACCTGATGTTAAACATTACATGTTTCTAACAGGTTAACGAGACTAGTCTTTTGGCTTTTGAAAATTTTAGATTAACTTTTAAAAAAAAAGTTTGTAAACACGTTTAGTACAAGTTGCTAGCATGTTTTTGGCTTTTGAAAAGTTTAGAATATTTTATTTGAAATAACTTGGTGTTAACTTTTTTTAGCACATTGCTGACATGTTTCTATTGTGATTTAGCACATTGTTAACATGTTTTTAGCAGGCTAACTAGACAAATAAGTATTTTGGCTTTGAAAAGTTCAGAATATCTTTTTGAAAAGTTTGTAAACATGTTTTAGTACAAGTTGCTAGCATGCTTTTGGCTTTCGAAAAGTTTAGAATGTCGTACTGAAAAGTCTTTAAAGGGTTGCAAACATATTTTAGTAGGTATTTCAAACATTTCAGCTTCTATAACTTGCTATTAGCATGTTTTAGCACGTTGCTAACATGTTTCTCTTGTGATTTAGCACGTTGGTAGCATGTTTCTAGCAGATTATCTAGACAAGTACAGTCTTTCAGCTTTAGAAAAGTTTAGAATATCTTTTTGAAAAGATTGCAAACATGTTTTAGTACAAGTTATTAGCATGTTTTTGGCTTTTAAAAAGTTTAGAATATCTTACTGAAAAGTCAACCCAATAAAGGGTTGCAAATATGTTTTAGTATTTATTTAGAACATTTCTGTTTTTATAACTTGCTGTTAGCATGTTTTAGAACGTTGCAAACATGTTTCTGATATGATTTAGCACATTGCTAGCATGTTTCAAGCTAATTTACTAGACAAATGGTCTTTTGGCTTTTGAAAAGTTTAGAATATTTTTTTTTCTGAAAAGTTTTCAAGTATGTTTTAAAACAAGTTGCTAGCATGTTTCCAATATTTCAACATTTACCATTTGCTGTTAGCATGTTATCATGTTTCTATTGGGATTAAGCACATTGCTAGCAAGTTTCTACTAGGTTTTAGCAGGCCTATTGAATTTTGCAGTATTTTTTGCTAGGATCTTGCTGTTTGTAAAGTATGTGCAGTCAAAATACAGTAAGCTCCAGAAGACAATGCTAATAACACCTATATATAGTAATCACACTTCAGTCATCAGTCTGGCTATGCGAGACAAACCTTACACTAACCCAGTATCCCTGCTGAAAAATCCAGCTTAAACCAGCCTAAGATGGTTGGCTGGTTTTAGAGGGGTTTTGGCCATTTCCATCACCTGCTAAAACCAGCTTGACCAGCCTGGTTTAAGCTGGACATAGCTGGTTTTGCCTGGTCAAGCTGGTTTTAGCAGGTAAACTTCCAGCCTGACCAACTAAGACCAGGCTGGAAATGGCTGGAAACCAGCCTGGAAATGGCCAAAACCCCTCTAAAACCAGGCTGGTCGACCAGCTAAAACCAGCCAACCAGCTTAGGCTGGTTTAAGCAGTTTTTTTTAGCAGGGATATTTCTTAAATGTTTACCATACTGCTGCTGCTAATATTTTATTTTGTTGCCATGATTAGCATGCTTTGAGCATAATTCAACATGCTTTAGTATGTTGCCAATGCTATTTTAATTATTTAAAAAGTTGCTAGCATACTGCTAACATGATTTAATATATTGCTAAATTTTCTAACATCCAATATTTGGCACATTGTTAGCATGATATTGCATATTTCCAGCAGGTTAAACATTAGTGTTTGCTGCACTGTTGTTAACATGTATTAGCGTCTAGCAAACGGGTTAAATCAAACATGCACACTTTGCTAACAGTAGTATATAGCAGACGTTGAGGCTAACAAGTCTCTAAATTGCTATACTGTATATGCACATGCATATTGTATTGGTAATAACTTTAAATGTATCATAGAAGCTTATCAAATATCATTGAAGCTGTGGTCAAATCTCATGTTGAATATCATTGCAGCTGTTGTCAGCGCTGGTGTTTTTTTTAATTATTATTTTTTTTTTATATCTGCTGTAAATGAGATGCATCTGTGGCACCTGCCATCTGCCCAGCTCAGCTGATTCCCTAAGTAGTGCACAAACATACACACACCATGCTGACCACTGACCAGCAGATCAGATTCATCTGGCTGAACACAGAGGCTTCAGCTGACCATAAAATGCCCTCAGTGGAGGAGTCATGTGTTGGGAAGAAAAGCATGATATTTTTTCTCTATACTGCACTGAAAAGCCATGGTTTAAACAAATATGATGCATGAATACATTATGATACAAAAATATCTATTCAAATGCAAGATTAAAACTATATAAATACGCTCACCGGCCACTTTATTAGGTACACCTTATTAGTACCGGGTTGGACCCCCTTTTGCCCTTAGAACTGCCTTAATCCTTCGTGGCATAGATTTAAAAAGGTGCTGAAAATATTCCTTAGAGATTTTGCTCCATATTGACATGATAGCATCACGCAGTAGCTGCAGATTTGTCAGCTGCTCATGATGCAAATCTCCCGTTCCACCACATTCCAAAGGTGCTCTATTGGATTGAGAACTGGTGACTGTGGAAGCCATTTGAGTACAGTGAACTCATTGTCATGTTCAAGAAACCAGTCCGAGATTATTCACACTTTATGACATGGCGAGTTATCCTGCTGGAAGTAGCCATTAGAAGATGGGTACACTGTGGTCATAAAGGGAAGGACAACAATACTCAGGTAGGCTGTGTTATTGACATGATGCTCAATTGGTACCAATGGGCCCAAAGTGTGCCAAGAAAATATCCCCCACACCATTACACCATCACCACCAGCCTGAACCGTTGATACAAGGCAGAATGGATCCATGTTGTTGACACCAAATTCTGACCCTACCATCTGAATGTTGCATCAGAAATCGAGACTCATCAGACCAGGAAACGTTTTTCCAATCTTCTATTGTCCAGTTTAGGTGAGCCTGTGTGAATTGTAGCCTCTGTTTCCTGTTCTTAGCTGACAAGAGTGGCAAACGATGTGGTCTTCTGCTGCTGTAGCCCATCTGCCTCAAGGTTGGACATGTTGTGTGTTCAGAGATTCTCTTCTGTAGACCTCGGTTGCAACAAGTGGTTATTTGAGTTACTGTTGCCTTTCTATCAGCTGGAACCAGTCTGGCCATTCTCCTCTGACCTCTGGCATCAACAAGGCATTTGTGCCCACAGAACTGCCACTCACTGGATCCGGATCATTCTCTGTAAACCCTAAAGATGGTTGTGTGTGAAAATCCCAGTAGATCAGCAGTTTTTCTCAGACCAGCCTGTCTTAAATCACCTTTCTTCCCCATTCTGATGCTCAGTTTGAAACGCAGCAGATCATCTTGACCATGTCTACATGCCTAAATACATTGAGTTGCTGCCATGTGATTGGCTGATTAGAAGTTTGCATTAACGAGCAGTTGGGCAGGTGTACCTAATAAAGTGGCCGATGAGTGCATATTACAAACGAATGTTATAAATGATTAAAAACCTCTTGTTGATAACCCCCATGAAAAAATACTATAATAGTTTGTAGTAAATAAATACTGTAGTGTTTTTTAACCATACTATAGTATGTATTGTATATATTATAGTGTTTATAACACTTTGTTAATGAAAACTACAGCATATTAACTATTGTGAACTTTAATAAATGCTGCATTATACTGTAGTTTTTACAGTAAGTAATTTAGCCTCTGCAACTGGTGTTTTGTCACATGTTTAAAGTCTTAGATGGATGTAAATTGAATGGCTAAATAGGTTGCAAATGCATTTATTTATTTAGCCTCTGTTTTAGTACAAGTTGGTAGCATGGGTTTGGCTATCAAAATGTTTACAATATCTAACTGAAATGTCAATAAAGCAGGTGTCACCAATCTCAGTCCTAGAGGGCCAGTGTCCCTGCAGGTTTTAACTCCAACTTGCCTCAACACACTTGCCTGGATGTTTTAAATATAGTAAGACCTTGATTAGCTTGTTCAGTGTGTTTCATTAGGGTTGGAGCTAAAATCTGCAGGACACTGGCCCTCCAGGAACAAGTTTGGTGACCCCCGCAATAAAGGGTTGCCAACATGTTTTAGTACAAGTTGTTAGCATGTTTTGTAACATTTCAGCATTTATAACTTGCTCTTAGCATGTTTTAGCACATTTTTTACGTATTTCTATTGTGAATTAGCACATTGCTATTATGTTTCTAGCATGTTAACTTGATGAGTAAAGTCTTTCGGCTTTCGAAAAGTTTAGATAAGTACTTTTTGATAAGTTTCCAAACATGTTTGAGTACAAGTTGCTAGCACGTTTACAATATTTCAACATTTACAAGTTGCTATTAGCATGTTGCTAGCGTGTTTCTATTGTGATTTAGCACATTGCTAGCATATTTTTAGCAGGACTATTGAATTGTGTAGTCTTTTTGCTAGACTCTTGCTATTGTTACAGTATGTGAAGCCAAAATACAGAATCCTCCAGAAGACATTATGCTAACAACACCTACGCATAATATTGAAGCTATTATATTTTATGTTATCATGCTTAGCATGCTTAACATTTTAAAATTTGCTAGCAAGTTACCATGCTTCATAGACATATACACTAGATATCGCATATGGACCCTGAGCATCCGTCAACAGCGCCGCCACATTTGTACAGTGCTCCCAGGACAAATGTCATTCAACCGCACTAGTCAAGACAGTGTGTCAATGTGAAGATGCTGGACTTTAGCGCTGTGTACAGGTGTAGTAAGCAAACAAAGAAATCAAAGCACAAAGGAAGAACATTTCATCGTTTTTTAAAGTTTTTGTATGTTATGAACTTTTGTACTAAACAAGTAACGTTATTGAAGATAATACAGTCGCTTACCGCATTCACCATAAAGCAAAGTAGCACCAACTTGCACTAAATATCAGGATTATGCTATTTTTGTTCAATAAAATAAGCAAACAGTGCAAAAGAAATATGACAACAGGACGCTGCGGTGCCAGAAACGTGTATTATTGCCAGCGTGCGGTCACTGATCCATCAATGTAGGAAAGTGATGTAAAATTATAATTTTCGTAATTTAAAAAAGTATTTGCATACTGACCACCGGGAAAACTCCTGATCACAGATATATGTGTATATCTCTGGCTCTGGATGGCCAATCCTCCACTGCACCTTGGTTCTGCATTCATTTCAAAGGTGCGCTACCCTGTACTAAAATGGCGGCTCTATTGACGCATTCCTTCCAGTAGACAGCAACAGGGTAGGTGACATCTAATGATATCTATGACCATGCTTTAGTATGTTGCTAATGATATTTTAATTGTGACAAGTTGCTAGCATACTGCTAACATGGTTTAACATGTTGCTAATGTTTCTGACGAAAATGGTTTATAATTACTCTGCAGCTGGTATTTCGTCACATGTCTTAGATTAATGTGAATTGGAAATATAGCTAATTAGGTCGCAAATTAATTAATCTACGTTACTTCTGCAACCAGTATTTCGACATGTATTTAAAGTCCTAATAAGGCATTTCAATTCATCCAGTTTTGCTTCAGGCTGTAGCACCGTATCCTAAAATGACATGATGTGACGACATGCAAATAAAGATATGTTTTCCTTTTTGTCTGCTCAAGCTCATGGAAGGTCTGCTTTTTTGGCAGTGAAAGAGAGGTAAAATTGGCATTTGGCTTATAGTGGGAACCCTGTGTAAAGTAATAGTTATTTTGGATCTACTTGACAACTTATTGTCAAGCTGTGGAAATTTTGAGATTATTCTTGCAGGAAAATCACACTTTTCAGGCCCTTCAGAGCACAGAAACACACAGATTTCTACAGCTCTGCTTGCGATCAGAGACAGATGTGCGGCGCCTGCAGGATGCTGAGAGCGAGAGCTCTGTTAATTGGCTGATCTTCGACACTGCTGGACGACTGGAGCTGAAAAACTGTGAGCATGCAAAAAAAAAAAAACCTGAGAAAACATCATCCAAATAAAAGCAATAAACAGTGCTCAGAATAAATGAGTACACCCCTCACAGATCACTCTTTTAAAAGCATATTTTCTATATATGTGAACATACATGAGATTATTCAGTACCAAAGACAAAACTGAAACTAATCTAACAACCTAAGATCACAATTAAAAATTAGTATACCTAAATTAATCTGTTGTGGAAAAATATTAGCAAGAAAAGGCTAATTTAACATGATTGGCATGTTAGCATGTTTTTAACAATTCGTGTTTTGCTACCAAATTTAGGTTTAAATGTCTCACATCAGATCCAGAGCCGAAGATGAGCGAGCTGAAGTTACCATTCTTTAGTTTGTTGCTAATGCTATTTTAGCTATTTGCTAGCATACTGCTAACATGAATTAACATTTAGCATGTTGGTAATGTTTATAACATCTAAGATTTCCCTGCTGAAAAAAACTCTTAAACAAGCTTAAGCTGATTGACTGGTTTTAGCTGGTCACAACCAGCCTGCTTTGAGAGGGTTTTTGGCCATTTCCAGTCTGTTTTCCAGCCATTTCCAGCCTGGTCTTAACTGCTCAGGCTGAAAAATGATGAGTTTGAACCAGCTAAAACCAGCTTGACCAGCCAAGTTTAAGCTAGATATAGCTGGTTTTGGCTGGTCAAGTTGGTTTTAGCTGGTCAACTCCCAGCCTGACTAATTAAGACCAGCCTGGAAATGGCCAGAACCCCTTTAAAACCAGGCTGGTTGACCAGCTAAAACCAGCCAACCAGCTTAGGCTGGTTTAAGCTGGATTTCTCAGCAGGGTTGGTACTATGCTAGTATGATATACACTGCAAAAAAATGCTTTTCTTACTTAGATTTTTTGCCCTGTTTGTAGTCCAAATATCTATAAATTCTTAAATCAAGACACATTTTCTAGACAAGCAAAACATGTTTTCTTGTTTTAAAAAATAATTTGCCAAAATTAAGTGAGTTTTTCCTTAAAACAAGTTAAATAATCTGCCAAGGGGGTAAGCAAAATAATCTTATTTTTCCTTTTGACAAGATTATTTGGTCACACTTCATTTTGACGGTCCGTTTGTTGAATTTAAGTTACAATGCAACTAATTATCATTAGATTATAAGTAGACTGTTAGGTTGGGGTTGAGGTTGGGGTTAGGGTTAGTGTAAGTTGACATGTACTTGCAAAGTTTCTTATAGTCAGAGATGTATAGTAACAAAGTAGAACTACTTCACTACTGTACTTAAATACTAAAAGGCTGTATCTGTACTCTACTGGAGTATTGTTTTTCTCTCCTACTTTTACTTTTACTTTAGTACATATTTTCAATGAGCTTAATACTTTTACTCCAGTAGATTTTTTTATGTATTGCATAGCTACTCGTTACAATTATAAAAATGTTACGAATCAATCATTCATTGATCAGACGATCAAAGAAGACAGTGCTGCCTGCCTGCATTGAGAGCACTTTAGTGTGTTTTAGACATGGAAAACCCAGAAATTCCACCTTCAACTCACTTCACTTTTAACTGTTCGTGGCGATGAGGAAAAAGACCACCCGTGACCCTATTTAGAACCAATGTTTGCATTTGTTGGAGTGAAAGACAGTTCATATAGAATGAAGTGCATACTCTACCGTCGCATTTGAAGAAACATGTCAAATTAGAGATAATATAATACACAAAACAGCAGTTTGAGCTATCCATAAGAGCTAGACAAGTTAAGTACCATTAGCTACCCGCGGTTCATATCATGCTGCAATGTTCACATAACGTTAACTGTCTATCATAAAGGCTGTCACGCTGAATGGTGTTTTTGACCCATAATATATATATATATATATATATGTGTGTGTGTGTTTGTTTGTTTGTTTATATTATAAATCGTAAACCATGGTTCTTTTTGTTCTGCTTAATCTGGTGCCCCAAAAAAGATATTTAAAATAAACAAAACAGTGTCTTTTGACTGCTTTTTTTTAAATAACTACATAACGCAATACTTGTACTTTTACTTTCAGTACTTGAGTAGTATATATTTTTAATAAACTACTTGCAATACTTAAATACAAAAAATGTTGAATACTTTAGTTCTTCCACTTAACTGTTGTGCTTAAAAAGCACTTCAACTTCTACTCAAGTCACTTTTTTGATAGAGCACTTGTACTTTTACTTAAGTCTGGGTCTCTAGTACTTTATACAGTCATTATAGTCAGTTAAATGTCTGTTGAATGACTGTTAAATGTCAGTGTCAACAGATATTAAGCAGATAGTCTACTAATACTCAAATAGACCATCAAAATAAAGTGTTACCGATTATTTTGCTTACCCCATTGGCAGATTATTTAGCTTGTTTTAAGGAAAAACTCACTTAATATTGGCATATTATTTCTTGTTTTAAGGAAAACCTCACTTAATATTGGCATATTATTTCTTAAAACAAGACAACATGTCTTGCTTGTCTAGAAAATTCTTCTTGTTTTAGGAATTTATAGATATTTGGACTAGAAACAAGACAAAAAAAATCTAAATAAGAAAATCATTTTTTGCAGTGTACTGTAGCATGTTTCTAGCAGGTAAATGTGGATGTTTGTTTTATGGGGCTCTAGTTTAACAATCAACACATATGGTCTAAAAGTTTCTCTTAGGGTGTCTACTAATACACTTGTTATTTTAAAGGCCCGTGCACACCTGGACGCTTTTTGCTCGCGTTTTCTGTCGACGTAGCCTCGTGACTAAATAAAGGGTGCCAATGTGATTGTGCACACCAACATGCAAAACGGCAGGCATAAAAAAAAAAAACCCTCATGCTCGTTTTTTTGTTTTGACGCGCCACATCAAAACCTTCTCCACCAATCAGATTGGCACTTTTGTTCACGTGCACGGAGCTGCTGAAGTTACAATTAACAGCACTTGGAGGAGCTCAAGCGCAAAACTGTCAATGCGAGCGCACATTGAAGAAGATGCCCAGAGGCGATATGATTATGAACGTGGATCTGCTTATTGCACTGGTGAACAATAATCATTTCTTCATTGCTAGAGCTGGAGCTGCTACTTGAACCATCCATGCTTGTTCGAATGGCCAGTCACTTTAACAACAAGCGTGTCAACTTTCTGTCAAGCAGGTGTCAGAAAATTAAAGTTGTGTCATGCCATCTAATGTCAAGGAGTGATTCTGCATACTCTTCTGCTTGATGCCAGTGAAAATTGCTTGGGTTTGAATTCGGAAATACGTCTCAAAACGCTGACGATAAACGTAAACGAAAAGTGCCACGGTGTGTACGAGCCTTAAGAATGGGAATATTGTTGCACCCAGCACATGGTCTGAAAGAGTCAACATGATTAGCATGATTTTAGCAATTTACCATTTTGTGAGCAAAATCAGGGTTAAATGTGTCACTTGCATCATGAGATCCTAAGCCGAAGTTGAGCTGGTCGAAGTTACCATTCTTTAGTTTGTTGCTAATTATGTTTTAACAATCAACTAGCATACTGCTAACTTGCATTTGTTGCTAATGTTTTTACCATCCAAGATTTGGTATATTGCTAGCATGGGATACTGTAGCATGTTTCTAGCAGGTAAAACATTGATGTTTTTGGGGCTCTATTGATATGGGGCATTGATATGGGGCTCTATTTTAACAATCTACGTGTATGATCTAAACCATAAAGTGCACTTTCTCTTTGGTTGTGTCAGAATCCAATTTGCTATTTTAAGGATGAAAAAAAATGGTTGTCGTGCATGGTTTAAAAAGGTTCACATATTAGCATGTTAGCATATATTTTTTAACAATTTACCATTTTGTGAGCAAGATTAGGATTAAATGTGTCACTTATGTCATGTCATTTTAAAATGTCATTTTATTTATGTCCCAAGCTAATTTATTATTTGCTAGTATACAGCTAACATGAATTAACATTAAACATGTTGTTATTGTTTCTAACATCCAAGATTTGGCACATTGCTAGCATGATACACTATAGCATGCTTCTAGCAGGTAAACCATTGATGTTTGTTATATAGGGCTCAAGTTTAACAATTTATGCGTATGGTCTAAAACACACAGCGTAATTTTTCTTAGGGCAGGGGTGTCCAAACTCCTGGAGGGCCGGTGTCCTGCAGATTTTAGTTTCAACTTGCCTCAACACACCTGCAAGGATGTTTCTAGAAAGCCTTGTAAGAGCTTGATTGGCTAGCCCAGGTGTGTCTGATTGGGGTTGGAACTAAACTTTGCAGGACACCGGCCCTCCAGCACTGTTTGGACTTTTCTATTTTAAGGATGGGAAAAATGGTTGTTGCACCCAGCGCCTTATCTAAAAGGGTTAACATGATTAGCATGGTAGCATGTTTTAACAATTTACTATTTTGTGAGAATTAACATTTAACATGTTGTTAATGTTTCTAACATCCAAGATTTGGCACATTGCTAGCATGATATAGCCTCTAGCAGGTAAAAACATTGATGTTTGTTGTACTTTTGTAAACGTGTATTGTTATTTAATTTTTTGCAACAACTCATTTAAATGTATTATCTTTTAATTCCTAAAGGTGTTAGCTGACCAAACTCTTATTTTCATTCATTCATTTTCATTTCGGCATAGTCCCTTTATTAATCTGAGGTCACCACAGCAGATTGAACCGTCAACTTATCCATGTTTTTACCCAGCGGATGCTCTTCCAGCTGCAACCCATCACTGGGAAACACCCATACACACATACACTATGGCTAACTTAGCTTACCCAATTTACCTCCAGCACATGACTTTGGACTTGTGAGAGAAACCAAAGCACCCGGAGGAAACCCACGCCAACACGGGGAAAACCTGCAAACTCCACACAAAAATGTCAACTGACCCAGCCGAGGCTGGAATCAGCGACCTTCTTGTTGTGAGGCGATCATGTTACCCAATGTCGCCCAACTCTTTTTTTTTATGGATATTACTATTTAATAAGACTATTGTGTAAATGCACCAAATGATTGGCTATATTCACTGAGAAATGGACAAAAAGGTTATTTTCAAAAGGAGGTGTACTCATTTGTGCTGAGCACTGCACTTAGCCAGACCAAGCAGCAAAACCATCCATAGTCTAAAAATATACCGCACGCCATCAAATAATGACATTTCCAGTAGGTCCTAATCTTTAATATTTTAAAAGCCACTGTCTGTGTTTCTTGTGTCCGCAGGTCATGTGTGTGGCTTCCACAAAGTAGCTGTCCATCGCTGGAACGAACCACAGAATGGGGAAGCCATATGCTGCATTGTGCCAGAAGCTCACATGATGGACATGCCCACATAAACAAGAGACCAATCCAGACAGAGAATCAGCCTGTAAGCTGTTCAAACATCATCTCTCTCTCTCTCTCTCTCTCTCTCTCTCTCTCTCTCTCTCTCTCTCTCT
>CAIGQZ010032409.1:4300680-4322449 GCA_903798205.1 Danio tinwini
TATGATAAATGAAACACAATCGGCAATAGGCAAATATATTGGGTGCATATATTAGTAAGTCAGTGCCTCACCAAGCCACAAACCCCTATAGGCCTATGTGTATCTGCTATGTGTATAGCAAGAATGCTGGTATGATAAATGAACACAATCGGCAATAGGCAAATATATTGGGTGCATATATTTGTAAGTCAGTGCCTCACCAAGCCACAAACCTCACCACACATCACTGATTGAGGCTCTATTTTAACGATCTAAGCACAAAGCTTAAAGCACATGGTGCAAAAGCATTAAGGGCATGTCTGAATCCACTTTTGCTATTTTAAAGATGGAAAAATACAGTTTGCGCCCCAGCGAAGGTAAGTGAATCAATGAAGTAACAGTAAAAAGACATGTTGTTCTGACTTTTTGTCATATATTTTGTACAGTGTGCGTTCCTTTTCAGCACACAAGACTTTCACAGTTTCCACTTGACTATTCAGCAAAGTGCTTAGTTAAAAGCATTAGGATGATGACAGTCTGTAATCCAGCAGTGAGTGTGTGTGTAATTGAGCTGACACACACACCTGACTGCAGGACTCAACAGCTCTGACAGTGGCAAATGAGCTGTCTTTTCTTCATAAATACTGTATTAGGAATGATGACGGCGGTGCGCTGATCTGTTCTGTTGGATCTGTCTCTCTCTTTTGTTCTCTTGTGAGAAAGTGCTAAAATGTGTCTTTTGCTGCATCCCAATATACCTTCCAATACTGCACCCGAAAAGTATATACAGTTTTTGTGACTAAAAAGTTCATACTTTTGAGTGTGCATGGAAAGGTAGTTAAAGAGCCCCTATTATGGGTTTTTTGAAAATGAGCTTCCTTGCAGTGTGTAACAACTCTGAGTGAATGAAAACATCCAGCTGAGGCTTAAATCTGAAAGTGCACTGTGTTTAAAACTTTGATTCTTTAACAAATACTCGACTCAAAGTCAAATGAATGAATCGTGTTGGCGCGATACATCACCAAATATGCAATGCCAGATCTGGCAAAACGTGAACGTGCCTTTCCCTTCAGACACTAGCAAACAGCAGGGGATTACGAGACTGATCATGACATGACATGGCTGTGGGGAATAAAGGGTTAAAGTTAATTTTCACAACAATACCACAGTATAGCCGACCTAGTGTTATGTTTGCTTTATGGTTGGGTCGATAGACGATGCCATCGTCCATGGCAAATAGGCATTACGATGCTGAGCCGGCATTGCCGATCCTCCGCCCCGCCCCGCTCCAGTCGCAAACCTGCTCGTGAAAAATACACCCTTAGGCCTATTTACACTAATACGTCTTAGTTTTAAAATAACATTTTAAAACGAAAATGATCCAAATCCACACTGGCTTTCATCTAGCATTTTTAAACAGTTTGTGCTTATTGTGCAAAAAAAAGTGGTTAGTGCAATTGGCTTATGTGCAAACAACAGTATAATGGCCGGAGCAGATTGAGTGCAATTGTATGCGTGGTGTATGTGAGTGTGTGGGTGTTTCCCAGTGTTGGGTTGATGCTGGAAGGGCATCCGCTGCGTAAAACATGTGCTTGATAAGTTGGCGGTTCATTCTGCAAATGACATTTTAAGACCCTTTTAAGACCATTAAATGTCTCCTTTTTTTTCTAATGCCCAGGTATTATCCCGGAGGAATCATGTAATTGTTTTCAGGTTGTTTTTCCCCCATTTAGAGAATTTAAATTGGAGAATTTGCTGTAAAAATGTCTAACAGCTCTTGTAAATTGTTTCTCATTCATTCATTCTTTTTCTTTTCAGCTTAGTCCCTTTATTAATCAGGGGTCGCCACATCGGAATGAACCACCAACTTATCCGGCATATGTTTTACACAGCGGATGCTCTTTCAGCTGCAACCCATCCCCGGGAAACACCTATACACTCTTATTTACACATATACACTACGGACAATTTAGCTTATTGCATGTGTTTGGACTGTGGGGGACACAGGAGCACCCAGAGGAAACACACGCCAACACAGGGAGAACATGCAAACTCCACACAGAAATAGCAACTGACCCAGCCAAGGCTCGAACCAGTGACCTTCTTGCTGTGAGGCAACAGTGCTACCCACTGCGTCATCGTCCTGTGAATTGTATTTCTTTGCAATAAAAAACTTAAATATTAAAAATAAGGTTTTATTTAGATGTATTGTTGGTCGTTGGATGGATGCCAGCCCAAATTACATAGCTTTGCTTGGACAAAGCTAACTTAAGACCTGTGTAAAATTATTTAACGCAATATGTCAGTGAATTTAAGATCCAGCGGACACCCTATAAACATCTTTACTTTTACTTTTCTCACTACTGTATTTGTTTGACTACATTTATAAAAATGTTTTTCATTTTGAATAAAAAAAAGTAATATATTGGACAGAATAGCAGAATTTAATCATAAAAACAGTATTAGCTGTAGTACACTAAAAGTTATGAGATTTAGCCAAAATTGGATGAATAAATGAAATGTAACGCTGTATAATGTGAATATTAAACATTAATAATAAAGAAAAATAAATTAGGAATATTTTTTCTTTTCAACTTGAAGAGAATAGCATGTATGTAAAATATTAACTATTTGTTTTGTAAAAATAAAATTTTTAAAAAGCATCGTATTTGAATTTAAAATGAGTCATAACATTATGAACCTATTTACTGACACTTTTGATTAATTTAATGCATTATTACTAAATAAAAGTATGAATTTCTTTCGACAGAAAAGAGTTGTGTATTTACACTCACCGGCCACTTTTTTATGTCCAACTGCTTGTTAAAACAAATTTCTAGTCAGTTAATCACATGGCAGCAACTCAATGCATTTAGGCATATAGACATGGTCAAGACGATCTGCTGCAGTACAAACTGAGCATCAGAATGGGGACATGGTTGTTGGTGCAAGACGTGCTGGTCTGAGTAATTTAAAAACTGCTGATCTACTGAGATTTTCCTGCACAACCATCTCTAAGGTTTACAGAGAATGGTCCGAAAAAGAGAAACTATCCAGTGAGCATCAGTTCTGTGGGCACAAAAATGCCTTGTTGATGTCAGAGGTCAACGCCACAGCCTACCTAAGTATTGTTGCTGACCATGTCCATCTCTTTATAACCACAGTGTACCCATCTTCTGATGGTTACTTCCAGCAGGATAATGTGCCATGTCATAAAGCTCGAATCATCTCAGACTGGTTTCTTGAACATGGCAGTGAGTTCACTGTACTCAAATGGCCTCCACAGTCACCATATCTCAATCCAATAGAGCACCTTTGGAATGTGGTGGAACAGGAGATTCGCATCATGAGCAGCTGACAAATCTGCAGCAACTGCGTGATGCTATCATGTCAATATGGAGCAAAATCTCGAAGGAATATTTCCAGTACCTTGTTCAATCTATGCCAGAAAGGATTAAGGCAGTGCTGAAGGCAACTTGGTACTAGTAAGATGTACCTAATAAAGTGTATATGTTGCTCTCCACAATGTGGAATAGTTTTTTTTTATATTTATCACATGCAGTGCTGCCTAAAAATGTGTTGTTGTCTTTTTGAAACAATCTTCATAGGAAATGTGCCTTATAGTGCTGTCTACTTCAGTGGCTTACTAGTTGTTGTAACATAGCTAGTGTGCAAACACAAATCTATCTTCCATGGATTAAAGGAAAAAAGTTTAATTTACACTTTTTCACACAGGAGCTGTTGCGGTGCTGCTCAATTGTGTTTTGCCAATATTTGCAGATCCATTTTCCAGAGGTGCTAGAAAATCCATCTTCACGCGGAGATGCTTTTTTGATGTGTCAGAAGAAGCTAAATATGGTAAGAGAGGAGATGAGACCACTCTCTTATGTTATTTTTATTTTCCATAAGATGTAAAATAAATCTTTAGTGTCCCCAGAATGTGTCTGTGAAGTTTCAGCTTAAAATACACCACAGATTATATATTATAGCTTGTCGAATTTGCTCCTATTTGGGTGTAAGAAAAACAAACTATTTTTGAGCTTTTCCATTTAAATGCAAATGAGCTGCTGCTCTCTAGAAGTAGGCGGAGCCTTTACATGCTATTCTGACAGAAACAATCAAATCTCACACAGCCAAAATGACAGAAATGAGCAGTAGTGGATTAAAGCCTCACACGTTCAAACCAAAGTTTCAACTTTCAGGGTCCTATCATATACAATAAGGCACAATATGTGTTTGGTGCTATTTGTTGCTATTTTCAGACCAGCACAACAGTAATGTTCATGTTTTGCACTTTGTTGTTTAAATAGTAAATCTATTTGCACCAGTTTGTGAACCCATGGGTGTGCCAGTCTGAAAAGGAGGTGCGTTAAGGCACATTGTTGGCGCATTGCTATTTTGAGGAACTGAAATAAACCATGCCATTGACCAAGTAAAGCTGGTTTAAAGTCCAGCGCAGAGCGTGTTAGTTATGCGCCTATGCAGTTTCAAAATGTTTAATACACACAGGATATACTGCAATACACATATCTTTACATAGAGCCCTGCATTTAAGCTCAAGCCCGTCTTTCTTATGCCCCTAGGGCTGGGCATCGAGCCGATTTTCACGTCATAGCTAGCATGAATATCAGGCTTCAGGCCTGCTTTAGAAAACACGTTAAAAAATGTTTAATGAGATCTAATGCGTGCAGTCTGAAAGTGCCAGAGATCCCTTGTATGTACATAAAGATTTACATCCACGTGCAATGGAGAACATAAAGAGAAAAAATGCCAATGGAAAAGTTAAAACTGAAAAACGATAGAGGAAAGGCAAACTTTTGGTTAACTTTTCAAATAATGACAACTTTAAATAATGAGCCAACTGGTTATGCACAACGCACAACTTACTTGAGTAAACTCACTGTGGACATTTCACACACATTTCTCAAAATTAGTCTGATAAAGACAAACGAAAATAAATATCTAATGGATCTCTTCAGTGGAGTGAGTTTCCACTGTTTCCTTACTCCAGTAAAGTACAGAGTAATGCTGCGTTCACACCAGACACGGAAGAAGCATCAAGTGCGAGTGATTTACATGTTAAGTCAATGCAAAGGCGCGATTAGACATCCTGCAATGCAAATTGCGAGAATGGCGCGGCGCGGATGGCGCGAATTGCACGACTGGCGCAGTGCGAATTGAGCGTTTTCCGCGTTTGAATCGATTAACGCACAATCGCGCAAATCGCTTGAGTTAAAAAATCTGAACTTCTGCAGACATTCGCGCTGCGTTAACCAATCGGGACTGTGATCAGGATTTTGACTTAGCACCTGTTGTTGGTGTCCTGGGGGAAATCCTTCAGCCGACACCGACAACAGTTCATCAAACAGGGCTGGGCTCAGTCAGAAGCACCGCTAAATGCTTCCATCATCCAGGTTGAGTTTCTGGAGGAGTTTATGAGCTCACAGAGCTGGCTGCACCTCTGAAAGTATCTAGTGGACTCAGACACTGCTCCAAACGAATCAACCCTGTTTTTCAGCCTTCATAAAGCACATAAACACAGTTATTTTATTAATAAAATCCATGTTAGCCATTTAGCAACGAAGCTACAGTCACCGGGCAGACAGAAGCCCTGCCCATGACGTGAATCCGCGTCTGTTCTGAAGTGAATTTGACACGCAAATGAAGCAGATTTGACGTGTGAATGAAACAAGTAAACTCAAATGTTCACGCGTCTATTTACGCGCGAATAACGTGATATATCCACGCATTCGGTAAAGAGAAAGTAAAGAGTAAAGAGAAAGTAAAGAGGCTGAATGGAGGAGGCTCATTCTTTATCCTCGTGCTGCAGATGGTCTGTTTAACAGTTTTCTTGCTACTGAAGCGTTTAGTTTTTACACTTACAAAGTCGCCATGTAAATAACAAATGCGCCATAGTGCGATGCAACTGACTCTTAAAGGGAATGTGAGATGAGATTCTGATTGGTTTAATGCACGTTATTCTCAAAATACACCCATAACTCATTAAGAGAATAAGCACAACCCTGTTAGACCATGCGCCGCGGCGCAGAGCGTATTTCTCCATCCTTAAAATAGCAAAAGTGAATTTGGACAACCCTAATGCTTTTGCGCCATGCGATTTAGACTTTGCGCCTTGATCATTAAAATAGAGCCCTCAGTTCTTTTTCGTTCCACGGAAAAAAAGAAGTTTGCAAAGGATGAGTGAGACGGTATACTGTTTTTGAAGACCAACACCGGGGGTTGTAAATGTGCCACGTTGCTCGAATGTACCCCTGAAAACAACAACAATGGTGGCTGAGAGAGAAGAGCTGTTTCATAAACATGTTGCACCCTGTCACACACTGGATGGGAAGCTATTATGCGGCACACCACATTTTTATAGCATTTTCTACTTGTCCCAAACAGATACCAAATGGATCTGCTAGTGTATACACACTCAGATTCACCTTTCAGTTTTTATCAAATTTTTTTTGTCCTAATCCCAACTTTTATTAATCCTAATCTTGTAATTTAATTACTAAATTTAATCCTAAATCTTGTAATATTTCATTATTATACTGGAGTAGTAATATTATATGGAGGAGTAATATCTGGCTTTACCTGAGTGACCTTCTCTGTGACGCAGTGTGTTCTGTCTTTGACTTTGGGAGCGATGATGGTTTTCTCAGAGGACGGAGGTGAAGGCGCTTTCCTGTCGTTGGCTTCAGAGAAATTGAGGGCGATGAGCGGGATCTTGTTGATGGTGCTGTATTTGTTCAGGTTGGAGTCTGATGTGGACCCCAGCAGACTGGACTTCAGATGATTGAACGGACCTGAAGGTAAACAGAAAACAGGCTGTCAATAACAGAGAATGACTTCTGTTTATTTTCGTCCGTCTGCTGAAGGGATGAGTGATTTAAGTGAACTCATTTATCATGATGTTATTCTGGAGATATCAAGTTTCAAGATGTATTTATTTATTTATAAAGCTCATTTAAAAACTATTTCTTGGTTGACCAAAGTGCTTAACTTTCTTTTTTTAATTTTTTATTAACCTTCTTGCTTGGTAGAACTGGTGCTCCTAACTTTAAAAATCTAGGAGCACCAGCCAAAATTAGGTCGCACCACATTTATCCACTCTTTGAAAAGTGTAAATGGTGGATTAATATTTACCACATTATCACATGTGCCATTATTTGTAACTTTAGGTGGTTTCTAAAAATAAATCTGTCAATGATGTTTCCATTCTAATCTTCAGGGCTTTACATTTTCGCGGTTGTAGCTCCCTGTCATCTGAAGGCAGAAGGCATTTGAATCCTTCACTTTCACCAATTGGTAAAAGTTTTTTTCCTCGGCACTGGTTTGCATGGTTCGGGACTTGTGGAGCTGCGCATTGATGGATTTGCTCTTCAATGTTTGAACTCTCAGCAGTGAATATTAAACCACACTGAACTGAACTAAACTGAACTTCAACACTGAAAACTGAACTGACACTGTTTCAATTCACTATAATCTTCTATGTGAAGCTGCTTTGACACAATCTCCATTGTAAAAGTGCTATAGAAATAAAGATGAATTGAATTGACTGAGTGATTGACAACTTATATTAACCAATCTATTTACATTCAGTTCTAGAGCAGTGAGCCAATCAGAAGAGCTTGAAGGCGGGGCAAACATTGCAGGCTTTGTTTACTGCAGCAAGTTGATGTGTCAACTGTTTTAAACTATTCTTGAGCGCTGCGTTTCGTGTTTCAGGTGTAGAGATGCGTTCTGTGTGAATGTCTCCTAAATCTGCGCATGCAGTTAACATTTTGCAGTGACCGCATAGATAAATTTTTGGACGCGTATGCAACCAAAACCATCGCAGTTTCGAGTCTTGTACATATGCATTCATTCATTTTTTTCAGCTTAGTCCCTTTATTAATCAGGGGTCGACACAGCGGAATGAACCGCCAACTTATCCAGCATATGTTTTACCCGGCGGATGCCCTTTCAATCGCAACTCAACACTGGGAAACACATACACTACGCCCAATTTAGCTTATTCAATTCACCTATACCACATGTCTTTGAACTGTGGGGAAAACTAGAGCACCGTGAGGAAACCCATGCAAACACAAGGAGAACATGCAAACTCCACCCACAAATGCCATCTGCCATTTATTTTTATTTATTTTTTGATTGTCAGAACAAACTACTGTTATACAATAACCTGCCTAACTGCCCTAACCTGCCTAGTTAACCTAATTAACCTAGTTAAGCCTTTAATTGTCACTTTAAGCTGTATAGAAATGTCTTGAAAAATATTATTTGCTGTCATCATGGCAAAGATAAAATAAAGCAGTTATTAGAAATGAGTTATTAAAACTATTATGTTTAGAAATGTGTTAAAAAAATCTTTTCTCCGTTAAACATAAATTGTGGAAAAAAATAAACGGGGGCTAATAATTCAGGGGGGTAATAATTCTGACTTCAAATGTATAGATAATTTATTCATCTTTATGCTGTGTTGTGAACTAGATAAATGAACAAGGACCACAAACTATTTTTTTAATTTGCTAAAAACAACAGCTTTATTATTCTTTATTGTTTTATAAGTTTGGTTAGCTTTTGTGAATCAATTCAAACTGTTAATTTCAATGAACCGATTCAGTGATTCATTTGTTTCATCACAATGTTTGTGATTTCTCTGCACAGAATTTTGTATTCTGGGAAGCACTGCAATTTGAGTAGTTATGAGTAGATAATTGACAACGTTTAAATAAATTATAAATATATATTTTTTTAAATATGCTTGTAATAGACTTATTTCAAGGCAAAATTCTTTAATATTAAAGAAAATATATAAAATAAATATGATGATAGTGTAACCTTTTGAAAATTGATGATTGAGGGTTAACATATTTTTTTAATAAAATATTAATAAGAATTTTTTAGTTTGTATTATTTTGCTGTGTTTTGGTTCAAGTATTATAATAATAAAATAATACATAATAATATACAGTATATATATTTTTTTGAATTATTTTTTTATAACTAATTTCTAATAACTTTTTTTTGTCTTTGCCATGATGACATTACATAGCATTTTACTGGTTATTTCACAAGACACTAGTATTCATTTTAAAATGCAACTTACTAAGTTAATTTGTCAAGTTATTGGACAACAGTGGTTTGTTCTGTAGCCGATTGATAATAAATGAATAAATTTCTCCAGAAGAAAGGGGGGGGGGGGGGTAAAAATCCCTGCTCACAGTTAAACAGTACTTAGTAAATAAAAAAATGTAATTCATATGATATACGGTTGAAGTCAGAATTATTAGCCCCCTGAATTATTAGCCCCCTGTTTATTATTTTTTTCCCTAATTTTTGTTTAACGGAGAGAATATTTTTTCAACACATTTCTAAATAACTCATCTCTAATTACTGATTTATTTTATCTTTGCCATGATGACAGTAAATAATATTAGACTAGATATTTTCCAAGACACTTCTATACAGCTTAAAGTGACATTTAAAGGCTTAACTAGGTTAATTAGGTTAACTAGGCAGGTTAGGGTCATTAGACAAGTTATTGTATAACAGTGGTTTGTTCTGAAGACAGTTGAGATAAAAAATTAGCTTAAAGGGGTTAATAATTTTGACCATAAAATGGTTCATGTTTAAACTTCTTTTGTTCTAGCCGAAATAAAACAAATAAGACTTTCTCCAGAAGAAAAAATATTATAAGACATACTGTGAAAAATTTCCTGCTCTGTTAAACATGGGAAATATTTAAAAAAGAAAATAATTAAAGAGAGGCTAATAATTCTGACTTCAAGTGAATAGCTTTCATATATAGCTACATCACCCAGTCAAAGTCCTATCTTGAAAATGTCTAATAAACCATTTCCCAACAGGTTGTTCCAGCTGAACCAAAGCATATTTTTTAATGCTCTTTAAACTGGCCATTAACAAAATCATGCTTAGGGCAAGTATGCAGTTCTGTAAGTGTCCATTATCAATGCATTAAAATCCAGTGCAAAAAAAAAAGAAGCAAGTAACGCAGAGCATGTGCTTTAACTGTGCACAAGATCTGAGAGGTCTCCTGGAAGTGGCAGTGCTGGTTAACCGCTGATGGAAGTCATTCAGCATGTAGCATTGATTTTGTGTCGTGACGGTGAGCCGCCACGTCAATGAAGAACCGGCTGTACAACTGAGCCTTTCTAATCCAGTCTGAGCTTTAATGAAATAGCAGCAAATGTTCTGTATGATCTAATCAAGACATCAATAGCAGCTGAGAAGAGAAATCAGGCTGGAAATGGATGATCACGACTCTGCGTGAAGGCCAGACGCTCTGATGGATGATTTTTTTATTTTTTTGTTCTTAAAGCACTCTTCAGAACAGAGGGAGTAATCCAGATTCCTCAGTTTTCATTATAACTGGGTATCAGACTTATTTTAGCCTCATAACTGGACTAAAGGACACTATGTACACTCAAAAATATATATATATTTTTTCTCATTTAAACTTATTTAAAGGTGCTGTATTTAAGTTTTTGACTCTTGTAAAGCATAAAAATACCATAATATGTGTGCAGATATTTAAGAAACATCCTAAGTGAACATACTTGTTTAACTGTAAAACAATGCTGAAGTCAGATATTCTGCTTTGAAAATGGTTTTCCCGTGCCGGAACGATGTCTTTGTTTAGGTAAATTTAACCTGCACAATGCCAGTTTAGCCAATTATATTTCAGCACCCCGGGTTGCCTTGTTGGAAAACAGCGTATTTCATTCATTCATTCAGAAAGGCTCTGAAAGCATGTGTCCGTGACCGAAATGGACAGTATCAGACATCAAAATGAGACCGATTCAGCAGATTCATTACTGACAGGGTGTTCGAGGGTCATCGAGTGAGTGTTTGAATGTTGTGGGGCTGCTGTACGGGAGTTATTATTAAGGATTATAGATGGTGAAATTTGGCGTTTTTTATTTAGTTTTTTAAAAAGCATGATGGTAAAACACGACACGGTTATGAATATAAACATGTGCTTGTTCGGACTAAGGGGTAGAATTGTGACTGGGCCTTATTTAATAACTGTATAACTGGATATTTAATAACTAATAACAATTGGAATTTTAACAATCAGCTGATTCAACAGACGGAACAGTTGTATGTTAATATGCGTGCTTAATGTTGTTTTGCATTATAAAGTTTATTTACACATTTACACATACATGCTTTACACATTTTTGGGCGGAATCTCCTCATTCACCACCAGTGTGCAGCATCCACCTGGATGACACAATGGCAGCCATTTTGCGCCAGACCGCACACCACACACCAGCTGATTGGTGGAGAGGAGATAGAGTGATGAAGCCAATTATGTTATGAGGATGGTTAGGCGGCCATTATGGATAGAGGCCAGTGGGCAAATTTGGCCAGGATGCCGGGGTTAAACTCCTACTCTTTTTCAAAGGACATCTTGGGATTTTTAACGACCACAGAGAGTCAGGACCTAGGTTTAACGTCTCATCCGAAAGACGGTGCTCACTGAGCAGTATTGAGACCCCATCAATATACTGGGGCCTTAGGACCCACACGGACCACAGGTTGAGCGCCCCCTGCTGGCCTCACTAAGATCAGTTCCAGCAGCAACCTAGCTTTTCCATGTGGTCTCCCATCCAGGTATATACTGAGATATTTGGCAGTCATTCTTACCTTTGAACCCAGAGGAGACTCCACCACCTGTCGCATCTTGGTTGCCTTTCACTAGGAAACTATTTTGTACCATTTAAATACTAATATAAACACATAAATATGGTACATTTTGTTTAGGAAGTTGCTAGTTTTCCCAGTAAGTGGATAACTGGAGCATTAATGTAGTGGTTATTATTCATCGCTAGAGTCAAAACTGGTATAGTTGACCAGAACATAGGGTATTATGAATAACAGATGTCCCATTTCTATGTTTAGCAAAAAGCAAAAAGGTCAGCAAAAAGGTCACTGGTTTGAGTCTCGTCTGGGTCAGTTGACATTTCTGTGTGGAGTTTGCATGTTATCCCTGTGTTCGAGTGGGTTTCCTCTGGGTGCTCCGGTTTCCCCCACAGTCCAAAGACATGTGCTGAAGGTGAACTGGGTAAGCTAAATTGTCCGTAGTGTATGTGTGTGTGTCCTTGTCCTCCGGGTTGGGGGTTGAGCGTTGGGTTAACAACCCACCTCATAAAAACTAAATGTTATGAAACACCAATTTGGTGTGGCTAAATATCAACTTTCATATAAATGGCCCTGGGAATAAGTAGGTAAGTTATTATAACATGATAATTGAAGCTGAATGTTTGATTCAGGAGGCGGAGTCAGTCCAAAATTAGTATCGTGGGAGTTTTTCAGTTTATTAATCAATATATTATCAATCTATATAAATTAGTTTAATTTAAAGTTTTTACTTTTGAAAAATTAATAGAGGATTTATCTTCAAAATATGTAAATGTAACCACAATTCTATAATCACCCTTATATAATGTTTTTTTTGAGAAACATTTTACAATATTACATAATCCAGGGTTCTGGCAGGCCTTTAAAAAGTCTTATTTTTACTTATGAGAGGTCATAATAGATGGAGATTTCTTTTAATTACAAATTTCCCACAGTTTAAAGTATTTTCTGAACTATGGAGCAATAAAGAGATTCCCACAATCCCTCTTAAAACCTTTGACTGTAGCATGTAAAAAAATGTGCAATAATTTTTAACTCCACTTCATGCAATTTTCAGAGCTTTGTGCCAGAAATGCATGCAAATTAGAGCATATTTAATTAGCTAATGCATCATTACCATATTTAAACAACATTTTATAAAATGTGTAATGCATAAATTAAATTCTTGCCATTCTTAATGTAATAAACCAACTGGGGGAGTATTATATTTTACCCTATCCACATGCAGTGTCTTGTCTAAAAGACTAAAAGACACTAAAATACAATATAATGATCTTTTAAAATACCAAATGACCTCTTTAGTCCGTTGTCGACTGCAGAAAGCAGCCAGAGATGATTATGATTTATTCCCAGAAATCCCAGAAACGTTTCATTGGGTAAGTTGATGTCAAAAATGAAAGCACACATGCTTCTCATAAAGCTGAAGAAGGATAATTTCATATTTTGGCTCTTTATACTGACTGTAAATTGAAAATGACAACAGAATGGGCAGGGAGAAGGTCATTTATCATGATGCCGTTATAATGGCCATTTCTTGCTGCTTGATGTGATTATCATTCATCAGTAAAAGCAATGAAATCACTACACTGGAAAATTATACATTCCTGTCTCCATTAATTGTGTAAATAATGCAGAAACTAATGTGCATTATGACGGCTGGCTTAATTAATTGCACAAGTCAAATGCACAGTTTTGGAGGAATACTTGGTTTATATCAGGAGCAGAAAATAGCTTTAAATCTAAGTTCATTAAATTATATAGTTAGTTTCATATTCATTGGCTTTAAAATGTTCATACTTATCAGATATGACTTTGAAAACCCTCATGTCTTTATTACAACAGTCTTAGATTCTGGTGTCCCATTAAAAGAACACTCTTCTATGTTTTATTACAAATATAATGTAAAATGACCAGCTTAAACCGGATCATGACAAGCAGGAACCATCTTAAACCAGCTCATGGCCAGCAAAAAAACAATGTAAACCAGCTCATGGCCAGCGAAAAAAACCCAACTTAAACCAGATCATGACCAGCAAAAATAAGCTTAAACTAGCACATAACCCACTAGAACCAGCTTAAACCAGCCCCTGACAAAAAACAGATCAAGACCAGAAAGAACCAACTTAAACCAGATAATTACCTGCAGGAACAAGCTTAAACCAGATAATTAAATTAAGGAATAAGCTTAAACCAGCTCATGACCAGCTAGAGCAAGCTTACACCAGCTCCTGACCAAAAATAACCATCTTATACCAGATCATGACCAGAAAGAACCAACTTAAACCAGATCATTAGCAGCATGAACAAGCTAAAACCAGCCCATGACCAAAAAGAACCAGAAATAATCAACTTAAACCAGCTCATCACCAGAAAAAAAAACAAAAAAAAAACTAGGTCTTGGCCAGCACAAACGAGCTTAAACCAGCTCCTGACTAAAAAGAACCATGTTAAACCGAATCATGACCAGAAAGAACTGCAAGAAGCGGCTTGATCAAGCTCATGGCAAGCTTAAACCAGTTTAAACCAGCTTGTAACCAGCAAGAATCATCCTAAAGCAGCTTATGACCAGCTATAACTATCTTAAACCACCTCCAGAACAGTAAGAATCAACTCAAATCGTATTGTAACCTGAAAGAACCAACTTAATCCAGCTCATGACCAGCATGAACCAACTTATGCCGGCTCGTGACCAGCATGAGTCAACTTATGCCAGTTCATGGCCAGTAAAAAAAAAACTGCTTAATCCAGCTCATGACCATCAAGAATCAACTTAAACCAGCTCATGACAAGCAAAAATCAGCTTGACCTAGCTTACGGCTGACTTAAACCAGCTTGTAACCAGCAAGAATAATCTTAAACCTGCTTATGACCAGCTAGAACCAGTTTAAACCAGCTCTTGAACAGCAAGAAACAACTTAAAACAGATCATCACCAGAAAGAACCAACTTAATTCAGTTTATGACCAGCATGAACCAACTTAAACCAGTTTATGGTCAGTTTAAACCAGCTAAATCCAGCTCATGACCAGCAATAATCAGCTTAAACTAGCTTATGACAGGCAAGAACCAGCTTCCAGCTTGATCAACTCATGGCTTGCTTAAATCAGTTTAAACCAACTCGTAACCAGCAAGAATCATCTTAAAGCAGCTTATGCCCAGCTACAAATATCTTAAACCAGCTCCCAAACAACAAGAATCAACTCAAAACTTATTATGACCAGCATGACCCAACTTAAACCAGTTCATGGCCAGTTTAAACCAGCTTAATCCAGCTCATGACCAACAATAATCAGCTTAAACCAGCTTATGATGGACAAGAACCAGATTGATCAAGATCATGGCTTGCTTAAATCAGCTGCTGAACAGCAAGAACCAACTTAAAGCAGCTTATGCCTAGCTACAATTATTTTAAACCAGCTCCCGAACAGCAAGAATCAACTCAAAACTTATTATGACCAGCATGAACCAATTTAAACCAGTTCATGGCCAGTTTAAACCAGCTTAATCCAGCTCATGACCAACAATAATCAGCTTAAACCAGCTCATGATGGGCAAGAATCAGCTTGATCAAGATCATGGCTTGCTTAAATCGGTTTAAACAAGCTTGCAACCTGCAAGAATCATCTTAAACCAGCTCATAACCAGCTAGAACCAGCTTAAACCAGCTGCTGAACAGCAGGAAACCAGCTTAAACCAGCTCCTGAACAGCAAGAACCAACTTAAAACAGGTAATCATCAGAAAGAACCTATTTACTTCAGTTTATGACCATAATGAACCAACTTAAACCAGTTCATGGCCAGCTTAAACCAGCTAAATCCAGCTCATGACCAGCAATAGTCTGCTTAAACTAGCTCATGATGGGCAAGAACCAGCTTGATCCAGCTTATAGCTTGCTTAAAACAGCTCATAACCAGCAAGAATCATCTTTAACCAGCTAGAACCAGCTTAAACCAGCTTCTGAACAGCAAGAACCAACTTAAAATATATCATGCCCAGAAAGAACCAGCTTAAACCAGCTAAATCCAGCTCATGACTAACAAGAGCTAGCGTAATTCAGTTCATGACCAGCAAGAACCATGATGCCACTTGAGAGAATTCATGAATGGGAGTGAAGCGACACAATTGACGTAGGTAGGTCACATAATAATGACAAATGGTGGATGTATGTGTTGCAATTTTGGATGCAGTATAGTAGTCTTGAAGACCTTAATTAGTTGTATCAGCAAAACTGTGTATAGTTACGGCCCTCCAGATATCGACTTTGAGACCTACGCTGTAATGGCTCACTCACCTTCACTGGTGTGTCTGTCGGTGTAGAGGCGTTTGTGGTTTGCGCTCAACCCTTCAATGTCGTGGACGGAGGAGGCTCGTCTGCGGCTGCAAACGCTATCTCTGGACAAGGCCTGCACCAGACAGCTGCTGGACTGAGTCTGAGCCGTTCCGGGCCGATGCCACGTCTGTCTGGGGGATGAGTGGTCCAGAGGAATGCTGACTGGAGATGAGTGGCTGCTGGCGCGGATCAGCGCCCGTGTGTCGTTGGCATCGGCTGGACTGCAGACGTGCTGGGTTGGCGACGGGACATCCATTACTGCTGCAGAGTCATCACTGAAAGATATAGGTAAAAAAATTGTTCAAGTACAAGGATGTTTAAATGTAATTTCTCAAGTCATGGAAAACTGTATATCATTAACTCTTTAAGGTGCTTTCAAACATCATGACCTATGGACAAAAATGTCAACCAGGTGGCTACGATGCCTGTTGTAGTGCTTTCACACCAGACAAGGATGAAGCATCAGGTATGAGAGATTTATTCATTCATTCATTTTCTTTTCGGCTTAGTCCCTTTATCCAGCATGCGTTTTACACAGCAGATGCCCTTCCAGCCGCAACCCATCTCTGGGAAACATTCACGCACACACTCATTCACACTACGGACAATTTAGCCAACACAAGCACCCGGAGGAAACCCACGCGAATGCAGGGAGAACATGCAAACTCCACACAGAAACGCCAACTGACCTTCTTGCTGTAAGGCGACAGCACTACCTACTGCGCCACTGCGTCGCCATGAGAGATTTATATGTTAAGTCAATGCATAGACGCAATCAGACATCCTGCGGAGCTATTTACGTGAATGAGGTGAGACACCCCTTGCTGTGGCCTGTTGCACAGAGACAAAACGGTCACGTATGTGTTAAGGCACATGCATAGTGAATCTCCTGGAGTATTTTTATTTCATGAATGAATGCGTGTGTCCATTACGTCGTCGTGCATGTGCAAAAGGTAATCGCTAGAAACCAGAATTATTTGTATTATTACAGTGTGTGTTATGACCGTCTACACCGACCCGAATCCTAAAGACTGGTTTATACTTCTTGGTTGAGTATTCGCTGTGACCCACGGTGCCTGCCTTGCGCATAGCTGTGCATTTATACTTCTGCATGCTGTTTGTGTTGCTCTGCAATAACACTTCCAAAACACTACCTGGCAGGTTTTATTTTCCTCTGTGTCGAGTTTCTTCACTGGTGTTTTGTTTTTTTCTGAATGCTATTAATGTACAAGTAGCTAAAACTCGCTCAATCTGAGGAGGGAATTGGTGGACGTGCAACAACTTTAATCATAAGGTAAACACAAAACGACAGTTTCCATCTGGAGCTGCTTCACGGGACTTGACACTTGTAAACACTCACTTCATCGGGCTCGTGGCTTTCAGCACTTTCTATGCTCGTCACCGATACCAAACCGACCAATTACAGAGCTTGCGCTACACGTCATTACGACGTGTAATTACTTTTTTAAGAGGTAACCGTCAATGAGGGCTATGCGACTGCGAAGGCTGTGCCAGACCATATGCATGCGCTTGACGCATAAGTATAAATCAGCCTTCAACACAACCATCACAGTAAACATGCAGGTTACAATAAAGACATTATAATAAAAGTCTATGGTTGCAACCGTTGCTTCTTCTTCTACTATTTTTACGGTGGTTGGCATCCAGCATTCTGGTGCATTATCACCAGCTACAGCTCCAGAGTGTAAATCAGAGGTTAGGTTTGCAAATTAAAGTAAAAAGGACACTAAAGTAATGAAAACTACTCGAGTATGTACTACATTTGAATTTGACTTTACCACACGACCATTAGAAAAGTATGTGCTAGTATAGAAGTATGCGATTCTGGACACAGCCATGCAGTACATCCTGTTGTGGATGCGCACTTCAATGTACAAGATGTAGTGCATATACGTGACGTAGTGTAAATACATGACATCACTGCGCTACAGGCTGCAGGACTATTTTAATGAGGCAGCACGCATGACGTGAATCGGGCAAGGACAGGACTTTGGCCATTTGACGCACTTAACACATGAAGAACTTTTGCAGACATAAGCTTGCTCTAGTAGGGGCGTGATTGTGACATAATGCCTTTAGTTAGTGTCCTGAGAGGAAATCCTCTTGCCGACACGGGACTGCAGCTTATCAAGCTGAGACTGGCTCAGTCGGAAGTACAGCTGAAAGCGACCATCATCCAGGCATGGCACCGAATGAATCTACATACTTTTCTAGGCATCTTAAAGCACATAAAACACAGCTATTCTCCTAAAAAAATCCATGTCAGCCATCAGCAACAAAACTGAAGTCACCAGGAAAGTAAACTTAAAATGTTCATGCTTTCAATTGTACATAGCCTGATCTATTCGCCCTAGCCACGTCTGGTGTGAACATCTCATTGAAGTATTAGTTCCCCCAAAATGCCAATTCTATTATTAGTTTGTTTTTCTTCTCTCATCCTGCATAGACAGCAAACAACATAGGCTCTTTGGGGATACGTGCCCAGAGCTACATATTTGAGAAAACCGCAAATACCTGCCGTGCATACGTCTGGCTGCAGTTTGTGTGTAAAATTAATGCTATGGGGCGGTATGACATGGTCAACAACCTCTGTTTCTTTGTTTTTGGGCTACTGAAAACTTGTCCATATGCACTTTTTGTTCAGTCAGTTTGCTCGATAGCTCACCTTGTATGGCAGCAGACTTGGGATGCAGAGCAGACCGCGGTTTTAGTCCGGCAAAGGATGGTTTCCGAAACCAGGCAAAACAACTATATGATGAGCAAACATGGCCCACGAATATACAGTGCATCCAGAAAGTATTCATAGTCTTATTCCAAAATGGATTAAATTTGTTTTTTTCCTCAACATTCTACACACAATACCCCGACGTATTTATATACCCCATAATGACAATGTGGAAAAAAAGAGTTTTTTGAAATTGTTACAAATTTATTAAAAATAAAAAACCTGAAAAATCACATGTACATAAGTATTCACAGCCTTTGGCGTAAAGCTCTAAATTGAATAGGCAAAAATTCCCAAAGACAGGTGTGCCAAGCTTGTGGCATCATATTCAAAAAGACTTAAGGCTGTAATTGCTGTAATATACATACATATATATACATACATACATACATATATATACATACATATATATACATACATATACATATATATATACATACATGTATGTATGTATGTATGTATGTATGTATGTATGTATGTATATATATATATATATTTCATTTTTCGCAGTTCCCAAAATGTATTTCTAATGAGCCTGGGTTTACAGCAATGCTCCCGATAGGTTTAAAGTCCAGAAAAATACCAAAAGCATTGTCAATGTTGTTCAGTGGTAATATGAAGCTCCAAGAAAACAGATTAAGTACTTTATTATGGTATGGTTTAAAAGCGCAACAGTATTTACAGTAAATGACTATAGTACCCTTTCTGTTTGGGTACTGTGACTGTGAAATAAATGTACTGTGTGTCTACCTTTGGTCGCTGGCTCTGGGTGAGTCCACCATGACTGAGTCAGGGTCGTCTTGAGGGAGAGACTGTTTACTAACCCCCAGTAGCTTCAGTGAAGGCAGACGCAGACGGAAGAACCGGCCTTTTCCTGGAGGAAGACAAAAATAAATGTGTCAGTATACTTGGAGGGGCTGAATATGCTATTCAACACGTTGCTTTTATGCTTCTTTATATTGTCATAATATTATGAATTGAAAATTACAATTTATTATTACAATTATAATTGTAAGTATAATTCTAATAATAATAAAAATTTTATTACAATTTATTAATAAAAATTATTACAATTACAATTATTGTTATAATTATTATTATTCCTTACATAATTTTACATTTTTACAATTATTACTGCTATTACTATTATTATTATTTGTCATATAATTATTATTACAATTGTTATTATTATTATTTTTATTGTTGTTATATAATTAAGATTACAATTTATATAATTCTTATTACAATTTATATAATTATTAATTATTACTGTTTTTATTACAATTATTAATATTATTATTATTAGTTATATAATTAACTGTTACAATTGTTATAATTGATATTATGATGATGATGATGATTATTATTATTATTATTATTATTATTATTATTATTATTATTTAGTAATATCAAGTATTACAATGACTCTTATTTATTTATTAGGGATATTTTTTCCAATATTTCAGAAACAAAATTACTATTATTTTTTCATATTTTTTGTTATTCACAAAACATTTGTAAATCTAAGACTACAGTCATAAAAATGATCAACTAGTAAAATTAAATTTAGGTATCTTAAAGATAACTCAAGTATCTTAAATTATATTTGTTTCTCTTTTTTTAAATATTAATACTTGATATTGTTATTTTCTTTGGGGTAGGGTCATAACTGAAGCCGAAATCAAAGGAAAATCAACTCATTCATTCTTTTTTATTTAATTTTTATTGGCAGCACCAGACCAGGTGTCTTCAGCAGACAGTCAGCATTCATTCCCACAATGCATCTCTCCAAGGAGAACCTCAGTCTTTCATGAGGCTCATTTATTCAGCCTCTGTCCAGATCCTCAAAGCAGGACATGATCAGACAAACCCAGCTCTTCCCAGAGGAATTCAGTGTTTCCTCTCCAGTACATCAGTGCTTTGAAGAGTCAATTACACAGCACTCTTTCTAATAAATAAGGTCTGCTAAGAGATGAGCCAAACCAGACTGATGTGGACAAGATAAGTTAAGTGCAAAAGCTGCATCCTTCCTATTCACCGCCATCCATGCACATAAAGTAGAGAGAAAGAATACAAGTGTATGTAAAAAATTGTAGTGTTTATATGCAAACTAAAGGATTAAAACATGTTAAACAATTTGTTACTATACAAGTGGGAAAGATACCTTTTTGTCCAGGTGATCTCATACAACCTCTATAATATTCAGTTCTGGATTCTGAAGAGGCCATTTCATGACTGTCTGTGTTTCATCAGCTGTTTTCTTTCTCTAAATATGATTTCACTGCAATTAGAGGGCCATTATCATGCTGAAAATGAAAACTATTACTACTGAAGTTATTTCCAAAAGAATTGACATAAGGGATTAAATAGATCTGTACTTTTCAACATTCACAATTCCATCAATTTAGACAATATTGCTAACAACACTGGTAGAAATGCAGCAATTCAACAGCCCCTCAAAGCAAATTTCTAATCAGCCAATCACATGGCAGCAACTCATTGCATTTAGACATGGTCAAGACGATCTGTTGCAGTTCAAACCGAGCATCAGAATGGGGAAGAAAGTTAGTTTAAGTGACTTTGAACGTGGCATGGTGGTTGGTGCCAGATGGGCTGGTCTGAGTATTTCAGAAACTGTTGATCTACTGAAATTTTTTTACGCACAGCCATCTCTAGGGTTTACAGAGAATGGTCCGAAAAAGAGAAAATATCCAGAGGTCAGAGGAGAATGGCCAGGCTGATAGATATGCAACAGTAACTCAAATAACCACTCGTTACAACTCGTTACATGTGTGTGTGCGTGCGTGCGTGCGTGCGTGCGTGCGTGTGTGCGTGTGTGAGTGCGTGTGTGCATAAATACACTTACTATGGTTACTATGTTCTGAGGTGCTTTTGATTTTCTCAGACATACCAAGGTAAGTGTACAAAGGTCGTCAGACATTCACGCTCAATTATTTCTCTCTCTGTCTCTCTCTCTCTCTCTCTCTCTCTCACACACACACACACACACACACACACACACACACACACACACACAC
>CAIGQZ010032409.1:4322459-4334471 GCA_903798205.1 Danio tinwini
ACACACACACACACACACACACACACACACACACACACACACACACAGTACTCTACATAACTGCATATAAATGCCAGAAACTAAGCTTTTTTTTGCACTGCAACTGATGATCCGCAACAAAATGAGTGGCTTTGCAATCAAAAAATGCTATTATCACTTATAATTATCATTATAAGTCAATGGGGCAAAAACAACCCCATACATAACGAAAGGGCAGTCAGAGTGTACTGCTGAGTTTTTGATTATTTTTCCAAAATAATGTTTGTCATCACAAATGATTCCATTTGCTGAAACACAGAGAAAGTTGTGGCCAAATTAGGACTCAAAATCACCCCAGAGTGGATGAAAACATCCTCAACAGCACACAAGTGTTAACAAATACAACCTTATTGTGAAGTGTTAGCACTAACATTAACTAACATGAATGTTACTGTAAAGAGTTACCCTATTTTCCCCTATTCACCTGCAGTGCATTAAAGTGAAGCCCCTGTCCAGCAGCTGGAGGTGAAGCATGAATCTGCAGTGGATTTCTGTATTGTTCAATGCATGTAAACACCCCTCAGGAGGGCTGCTTTGGATGCTCATTGACAATAGTGGTTTGAAAGTGAGCCAGCGGATGGGAATATGAGGATGTCCTCACTCAGCAGCCCGCCGTCATTCTGCCATTACACCAACATATGATACAGGCATCCAAAGCCCCCTACAACGCTTCACGTCCATACAGGTACCAAAACAACAGCTGTGGCTGGGCTTCATAGTTAAAGGGTTTTTTAAGACTTTCAAAAAGAGCACAAAATCACTCTGGAAACAATTGTTCTCATTCATTCATTCGTTTTGCTTCAGCTTAGTCTCTATTTCAGAGGTCCGCACAGCGAAATGAACCGCCAACTATTCCAGCATATGCCATATAGCTATATAGGTCTTAAAAATGACTACTTTTAATTTTCCAGCAGTCTTAGTACACGATGTAAGAGTCAAGCTTTAAATAGGAAACTCGTTAAAACTCTTTGGTCATTTCTGAGTGAGATGCTAATGGTCTAATTCTATTCAATGATCTATGCTTAGCTAAGCTAAAAGTGTTCTCAACCAGAGATATATCAGTCCACAACTAATTAAAAATGTCAATCTGTTATCAAACTTCCTTTGTAAATCAACACCAAATAGGAAACTTATCAAAATTCTTTAGTCATTTCGGAGTGAGATGCTAATGGTCTAATCCGATTCAATTATCTATGCTAAGCTACAGTTGTTCCCACCAGAGATATATCAGTCCACAACCAATTAAAATAGTCAATTTCTTATTAAACTTCCTTTATAAATCATCAGCTACACCAAATAAGAAACTTGTCAAAACACTTTGGTCATTTCTGAGTGAGATGCTAATGGTCTAATCGATCCAATGATCTATGCTAAGCTAAAAGTGCTCCCACCAGAGATATATCAGTCTACAACCAATTAAAAATGTCTATCGGATATCAAACTTTCTTTATAAATCATCCGCAACACCAAATAGGAAACTTATCAAAACAATTTGGCCATTTCTGAGAAAGATGCTAATGGTCTAATCTGATTAAATGATCTATGCTAAGCTAAGCTTTAAGTTTTCCAACCAGAGATATATCAGTCTGCTATCAATTAAAAATGCCATTCGGTCTTTAAACTTCCTTTATAAATCAACACCAAATAGGAAACTTATCAAAACTCTCTGGTCATTTCTGAGTGAAACGCTAATGGTCTAATCCAATTCAATGATCTATGCTAAGCTAAGCTAAAAGTTTTCCCACCAGAGATATATCAGTCCACAACCAATTAAAAATGCCAATCTGTTATCAAACTTCCTATATAAATCATCAGCTACACCAAATAGGAAACTTTTTAAAACACTTTGGTAATTTCTAAGATGCTAATAGTCTAATCCGATTCAATGATCTACGCTATGCTTAAAGTGTTCCCACCAGAGATATATCAGTCCAAAACCAATTAAAAATGCCAATCGGTCATCAAACTTCCTTTATAAATCATCAGCAACACCAATGAGGAAACTTTATCAAAACTCTTTGGTCATTTTTGACTGAGATGCTAATGGTCTAATTCGATTCAATGATCTATGCTAAGCTAAGCTAAAAGTTGGCTGAAAAATCTAAAGAGCTAAAAGTTCAGCTGAATGGATTTAAACGTGGTAAAACTCAACAGTTTCTCTCTAGGCAAGCTGTAAAATGAGCCTACTGAGTGTTCCCTTAACACACTTAAATGACTTAGTGAAACTTTGTAGCCTATACCTGATCTGGCAGTGACTGAGATCTTACTGTACTGTACTACACGCCACTGGCTGTCAGACTCTCAGAAAGATCATCTTCTGACACACTGAAGTCTTGAAAGATCATTTACAGGCACAGTGAAGTCAAACGGGGAGCGTTGGTGACGTCTGTGATGAGTGATGCTGACGGAGAGCCAGTCATTCAGAGCTTCATTAAACATAATGAGATATTAAACCATCACCGTGCTTCCCTTCTCTTCCTGTGGCCGTCAGACATTCACACTCAATCATGTTCGCTCTCTCACACTGCACTGCAGGTTTTTCATTGGACAGAAGGGCTTTATAGAGGTCTCTTTCTCTCTCTCTCTCTCTCTCTCTCTCTCTCTCTCTCTCTCTCTCTCTCTCTCTCTCGTTTTAGGTTGAAGGGACTGTTCAGTTTTTTAACACAATGTTTCATAGAGTTTGGAGAATGTTTTTCTCATCAATATTTTATAAGTGGTCCAAAATATAATTTTTCGGAAAGGAGGAAAAATGTTTGCTGAATTTCATATTAGGGACAGCTAAGTTGGCAATATGGAAAACCAGAAAAAATAAGAGGTTGGGTACAGGTCCAATAAATGTCGAAATGGTCACAAAGGGGATGATAAATGCCAGAATAAAGATTGAATTTACATATTATAAACTAGTAAAGGATATTGCACAATTTTCTGAAATTTGGTCTTCAAAAAAGTTCTTTGTACAATTGATGAAACTAAAAGGTTGATTTTGAGTTTTTAAAAATATTTTAGGAGATAAATTGTATAATATGCGAAAATTGTTGATTGTCATGATTGTAAGAAGAAAAATGGTTTAATAAAGGTTTTGTTAAGCCTCTCTCTCTCTCTCTCTCTCTCTCTCTCTCTCTCTCTTTCTCTCTCTCTCTCTCTCTCTCTCAAGTTCAAGTTCAAGTTGCTTTATTGGCATGACATTCAATACAGTTTTGCCAAAGCACTTCAATATGTACTATATTAAAATCATCAAATAATAATACAGTAAATAGGAAATAAATGATAAAACCAAGGATGAGCGCAAACAAAAATAGCTTCAGGGCTGAGCAAGGCCAAAATAATAAACAAAACATTAACTAACTCCACCCTGAAGATAACTTACCTAATGAACCGAAAGATATTGAAAATAAATTACAGATACTTCCCTTACTCCTTAACTAAACCAAAAACAGGAGAAAAAGTCAGTGTCAAAGTAAATGGCACCCAGCCCCTACGGCGCTCAGCTTACAGCTTTTTTTATACAATATAAGTGTGTGACAGGCACAACAAGGAGGGGAGAGGAAAAAGGTGGAGATCACCTTAAAGTTCAGAATTTACTTATCAACAAGAAAAGCACTACAACAAGTTTTAAACAAGAACGCCACATTCTTTGAAAAGCTCTCTGTCTCTCCCCCCGCGATCTGACTCCATCGGTTTCCTTTTTAAAAGAAATCCTTTGCTGCATTCTCCGAGCACCAACCACAGCGCACGCACGCAGCACGCCCAATTAGGGCGGGGCGACCTGGAAACAGGAATGGGACAGGACGAGAGAGAGAAAGAGAGAGAGACACACACGCACAGTGACACAGAAACAACCCACGAATACGCTCATGCGTAACAAGGAGTCCAGCATTGTTTATGTCTGCCCTTTTGTTACCACAATGCCCAGCATTGTTTATGTCTGCCATGATCACAGAGGCAATATTTAGAAAGAATGTGTTTTTCTTTTAATTGTTTTAATGATAAATAATTTGCCAACTGTGTGGTTCTGTTTAGGGCCAAATAACATTGAAGTTTAGTTTGGAGGGTGAAATCAGTTTGTAGTTTTTCATCATAATTATATTTTAATGTTTTGTCAATGTGTTTGTGAAGGTTTTGTTTGGGGACGGGTTCGGTTTCAGTTTTCTTCAGTAGTTCAGATACCAGTGTGTTTAGAGGATGAGACACTGCAGGTTTTTCATTGGACAGAAGGGCTTTATAGAGGTCTCGAGGTCTCTCTCTCTCTCTCTCTCTCTCTCTCTCTCTCTCTCTCTCTTCTCTTCTCTTCTCTTCTCTTCTCTTCTCTTCTTTCTCCCTGGCTTTCAGTTAGGGCTGTACGATATTGGAAAATCTGATATCGCAAGATTTTATTTTACTGCCATAAATATTGCGGTATGAATACAGTTTTGCAAGATAGAATAGCACTGTTATATGGTTTTCTGGAGAGTCATAACAGTATTTTGGTAGAGTAATTGAATAACCACAATGCACTTTTTTTTAGTTATTTATTTATTTTTTTACTTTGTCTCGTTTCTAGTCAAAATATAAAAAAAAAATAATTAGAGCAAGTAAAAATGTTTTGTTTTCAACTTAAGAGTTGAAAATTAAGAGTTTTCCCTTAAAACAAGTACAATTATCTGCCAGTGGGGTTAAATAATCTTGTTTTTGCTTTGAAATGTACACTCATCGGCCACTTTATTTAACCTTAAACCTTAATCCTTTGTGGCATAGATTCAACAAGATACTGCAAATATTCCTCAGAGATTTGGTCCATATTGACATGATAGCATCACACAGTTGCTGCAGATTTGTTGGCTGCACATCCATGATGCAAATCTCCCGTTCCACCACAACCCAAAGGTACTCTATTGGATTGAGTTCTGGTGACTGTGAAGGCCATTTGAGTACAGTGAACTCATTGTCATGTTCAAGAAAACAATCTAAGATGATTCACGCTTTATGACATGGCGCGCTATCCTGCTGGAAGTAGCCATCAGAAGCTTGATACGAGCAGGATAGATCCATGCTTTCATGCTGTTGATGCCAAATTCTGACCCGACCATCCGAATGTTGCAACAGAAATCGAGGCTCATCAGACTAGGCAACGTTTTTCCAATTTTCTATTGTCCAATTTTGGTGAGCCTGTGCGGACTGTAGCCTCAATATCCTGTTCTTAGCTGACAGGAGTGACACCCGGTGTGGTCTTCTGCTGCTGTAGCCCAGCCGCCTCAAGGTTGGACGTGTTGTGTATTCAGAGATGCTCTTCTGCAGCCCTCGATTGTAACGAGTGGGTATTTGAGTTACTGTTGCCTTTCTATCAGCTGGAACCAGTCTGGCCATTCTCCTCTGACCTCTGACATCAACAAGGCATTTTTGCGCCCATAGAAATTCAGCTCACTGGATATTTTCTCTTTTTCTGACCATTCTCTGTAAACCCTAGAGATGGTTGTGCGTGAAAATCCCAGTAGATCAGAGGTTTCTGAAAAATCATCTGGCACCAACAACCATGCCACATGCTGCCATATGATTGGCTGATTAGAAATTTGTGTTAACGAGCAGTTGGACAGGTGTACGTAATAAAGTATCCAGTGAGTGTATGAATTTAAAAAAAATAATAATAAATATATACAGTTCAAGTCAGAATTATTAGCCCCACTTTGAATTTTTTTCTCTTTTTTAAATATTTTAAACAAAGGATGTTTAACAGAGCAAGGCAATTTTCACAGTGTCTGATAATATTTTTTCTTCTGGAGAAAGTCTTATTTGTTTTATTTCAACTAAAATAAAACCAGTTTTAATTTTTTTAAACACCATTTTAAGGTCAAAATTATTAGCCCCTTTAAGCTATATTTTTTCGATAGTCTACACAACAAACCATCATTATACAATAACTTGCCTAATTACCCTAACTTGCTCAGTTAACCTAATTAACCTAGTTAAGCCTTTAAATGTCACTTTAAGCTGTATAGAAGTGTCTTGAAAAATATCTAGTAAAACATTATTTACTGTCATCATGGCAAAGATAAAAGAAATCAGTTATTAGAGATGAGTTATTAAAACTATTATGTTTAGAAATGTATTGAAAAAATCAGCTCTCTGTTAAACAGAAAACGGGGGAAAAATAAACAAGGGAGCTAATAATTCAGGGGGCTAATAATTCTGACTTCAAGTATATATATATACTTTTGTACACTTACCTTGGTATGTCTGAGAAAATCAAAAGCACCTCAGAACATAGTAAACATAGTAAGTGTATTTATGCACACACACACACACACACACACACACACACACACACACACACACACACACACACACACAATATCATTAATTCATTCATTTTCTTTTTGGCTTAGTCCCATTATTGATCTGAGGTCAACACAGTGGAATGAACTGCCAACTTATCCAGCACATGGTTTATGCTGGCAGCTAGCTCTCTGCAACTTCTCACATGGTCACTCACTGTAGCTAACCAGGGCTCCACCTGGTCAGTACCTGGATGGGAGACCACATGGAAAAAAAGCTAGGTAGCTGCTGGAAATATTGTTATTGAGGACAGCAGGAGGCGCTCAACCTGCTTTCTGTGTGGGTCCTAATTTCCCAGTAAAGGGGACACTATACTGTTCAATGAGTGCCGTCTTTCGGATGAGACGTAAAAATGAGGTCCTGACTCTCTGTGGTCGTTAAAAAATCCCAAGATGTCCTTCAAAAAAGAGTAGGGGTTTAATTGATTTCATCACTCTGTCTCCTCTCCACCAATCAGCTGGTGTGTGGTGTGCAGTCTAGCGCAATATGGTTGCCGTCGCATCATCCAGGTGGATGCTGCACTCTAGTGATGGATGAGAAGACCCCCCCCCCTAATGTGTAAAGCGCTTTGAGTATAAATGTAAGGAATTATTATTATTATTATTATTATAATGGTTTACTCAGTGAATGCCCTTTCAGCTGCAGCCCATCACTGGGTAACATCAATACACACTCATACACTACGGACAATTTAGCCTACCCAGTTCACCTATAGCACATGTGTTTGGACTGTGGGGGGAAACCGGAGCACCCGGAGAAAACCCACGTGAACACGGGGAGAACATGCGAACTCCAATGAAATGCCAACTGACCCAGCTGGGGCTTGAACCAGTGACCTTCTTGCTGTGAGGCAATCGTGCTACCCACTGTGCTACCGTGAAACTATCTCCAGTAGTGGGCGTTTAATATATTGATTCCTTTTTTCCAACACAGAAAATGAAATTTTCCAGTGCTACTGTGAATGTTTTCTTTATTTTGTTTATTTCATTGTAGCAGAGATACAGAACATAACAAAGTCGGCGTCCTTGCAAATGATTGATAACAGCATGTGTGTTTGTGCGTGTGAGTGTGTGCATCTGTGTGTGCGCTAACAGTCACAGCGCATATGTATATAGCTTGATTTGAAGGTTGTGTGTTGTTCACGTAGCATGATTGTAATGTACAGTAGCATGTAAAATAGACTGCGTTTGCGCTTTTCTAAACATAGTGGCGGACTGATGGAGTTATGCAGCGTAAGCATGTGACATTTTCATTCAACTTCGATGTCAGAATATATGAAAGCATCCCATGATCCCAGTGCTTCTGCTTGCTGTTATGATACTGTTTTTGCAGTACATTCATTTTTTATTTATCCTAAAAGCCATGTAAGTTTAAGTTTGACCTTGTATAGATGACTACAAAATGATAATACAATTGTAATTCTTTATCAAATATTTACCCAAGTTTCGTTTAAACCCTTAATGTCACCGTCCTGATAGCGGGATGCTGAAGTTTACTTCACTGTATTGCAATTGTAGGTGGGCGTAGATTATTTTTTTTATCTGGATTAATCTCACTATAATCTTGGAATTAATCTAGATTAAAATGGTTCATTTGAATTCTGCCGAAGGCATTCAGAACATGTGTGACTAAAATAAGTCTTTGAGAACGAGTTTCTCAAGCCAGGTGACGCATTAGACCAGGGGCTCATCTCCTGTTTCCAAAATGCATCACAAACTGCTTGAGAAACTGTTCTACTAAGGTTAAGGAGTTGGCTGTCTGGTGCAGTCACAACAACCTGGAGCTGAACACGCTCAAAACAGTGGAGATGATAGTGGACTTCAGGAGAAACCCCCCTGCTCTCCCCCCACTGAGGATCATGGACAGCATTGTGGCAGCAATGGAGTCATTTAGGTTCCTGGGCACCACCATCTCTCAGGACCTGAAGTGGGACACTCACATTGACTCCATTGTCAAAAAAGCCCAACAGAGGCTGTACTTTCTTCGTCAGCTGAGGAAGTTCAACCTCCCAAAGGAGCTGCTGAAACAGTTCTACACCTCTATCATTGAATCAGTCATCTGCACTTCAATAACTGTCTGGTTTAGCTCAGCTACCAAATCCAACCTCCGAAGACTACGTCGAATAGTTCGGACTGCTGAGCGAATCATTGGTACAACCCTCCCTACTCTCCAAGAACTGTACTTATCCAGAGCGAGCAGAAGGGCTGCTAAAATCACTCTGGACCCCTCACACCCAGCACACTGCCTCTTTGAACTTTTACCTTCTGGTCGACGCTACAGAGCACTGCACACCAGAACAGCCCGACACAGAAACAGTTTCTTCCCTCAGGCAATCCATCTCATGAACACTTGATGATGATAATAATTGTGGAACCAACATCACTACCTGCTATACACTTTTATACACACATACACTTATTTAACAACACACTTTACATGCCAATTTGCACATAACAGCTGCACATATTATGTTGTATATAGTAATATAGCTGTACATACACTTGTCAATTTGTATATTGCATTCACTACTTTTTAAAATATATTTATTATCTGTTTTTTAGTCCTCTGTAATTCTGTTGCACTGTAGAAGCTCTGTCACGAAAACAAATTCCTCGTATGTGTGGACATACCTGGCAATAAAGCTCTTTCTGATTTTGATTCTGATACTATGATAATTGGTGATGAAAATAAATAATGTTCAGTAAGATGTACTCGTGTTTACTAACTGTTTATTCAGTTAGACGTGAATTTTGAATTGTAGCCCTAAAGAAGCTCCAAACGGCCATTTTTGATGACCTTAATCCTTAGTCATAACTGAACTAAACAGAAATAAAATTAAGACGTGGAGTATGCAGATATTAGTGGCATTATTAAAGTAAACACCACAATCAAACTATTACCGCCATGTAGGACTTTTCACCATATTTTCCAACAAGATCCACACCTGCAGCTATCAGTAAAGGACCGCACACACACACACACACACACACACACAAAAAAACCCATATCGCGGAATGCAGAAGTTTTTTCTTTCCATTTGACGTGCGTTATTAAATTCAATAACACTCTCACCAGTCCTTACACCTTATTTGCGTCTAATACCCCAGTTTATCACGGGGGCATGAATGAAATGTTCATGAGTGAATGTGAAACTGCCGAACTGCAGTTAAAGTCACTCAAAAATTACAGGAAACTCTTAATGACAGCACTTCACGTAAACACCTTAATTATATTATTGTCTATTAAGGCAAATAACTAGATTACAGATGTCCATGTACGCATAGTCAGTAGTGTCTTCGAAGTAAGTGAAAGATCCAGAAGGACATCCTGCTGACTTGATTCAGAAGGGCACTTTTTTTGTCAGATGGCTCACCTTGACTTTCATTCACCATCATTTATTTTAAAAAACACTCAAAGTTTTACTGGAACGCATAAACTCTACAGGTGTCTGATAGATGTGAAGCTAACATTACAGTTTTTCTCAATTGTTTACACACAATTACTTGTACTTCAAACACAATGACTACAACATGTAACTGATAATTTCTCTATTGCAGATATGTGTGACCGGAGTTTACCTATGTGATGAGTAGGCCCACATGGAATCTGCGCGCCAGAATTCTGCAGATTTTTCGCAGATTTTCCGCAGATTTTTAGCCCATCATTACTTCTGTTTATTTACTTACAGTTAACTATTTACTGCTAATCTAATTGGATTTTCATTTTAAGCATTAATTAAAAGTTAAAAAGATATTATTTTTTATTTCACATTTTAAGGTTTTAGTTATGATACTCCTAAAATAATTCCGCAGAAATCCGCAGATTTTTACCAAAATTCTCTGCAGAAATAGTAAAAAACGTCCGCAGATTCCGTCTGGCCCTGGTGATGAGTTAGTATGCAAAGTAGGACAACTACAATTACACTACAAAGTAGGTCTTTACAATTGTGAACGACAGTGTGTTTCTTGTGAAAACAAGAGATTTTCTGCATGAAATTTGTGCCAAATGCAGAGAATTGTGTGTAGTATTTTGAAAAAAGTGTGTTTTAAATCTGCAATTTGAGTGTAAAGCAGGATTTGTGCTTGGAGTTTAGCAGAATTGGTTCAGGAGGTGCATCAGTTACATGTTGTAGTCATAGTGTCTGGAGTACAAGTAATTGTGTGCAAACAATTGGGAAAAACTGTAACATACTAATGGACATTTGAATAGTTATTATGCTTTTTCATTATTTTGACAGCAGAAATCATCCACTTTCTGACATCATTGTCTAATTGTTGTGTGTTTTACAGGATGATGAAGATAATATCAGGTCTGATAGACACGAGGGTGAGTACATGATGACATGTAAACCTTCATTTGTCAGTGAAGCGTTCTTGTAAAGTCATTTTGTCAGGCACTTTACACATGGTGATGGAGGACGGATCGTCTTCCCTCCAATCATTCGGCCCTTTTACTGCACTCAGGTTTCAGTACACACACAATGTGTCTTGATCTGCCATCTTGAGTGCTTTGGGAAATCAGATTTGCAATGCATCTCAGTTGCACTTGATATCGGTCTGGTCTGAACCACTAGGATCACTTTGTTAAACCTTGTGATTGTTTATGGCATTGCAATGTATCCATGAATTATTGTGGTAACACTTTAGTTTCAGTGACAATTCACACCATTTACTACTGACTTGTTGCCTGCCTATTATTACCCTCTTAAGGCCCGAGGTGTTTTTTTACATGCATTTTTTATTTCTCTTTGCTATTTGGGCTTATTCTAACCTAGTTAGAATAAAAAACTAAGTATCATCTTTTGATAGGATGTACTTTCAGAGAATAAATATGTTCATATATGTGGATTCTAGGGATGCCACAATTCTCAATACAATATTGAACCATTCGGTACGATATCCACGGTTCAATACGCGCTTGTGAATTGCATTTTTATTTTTTTTGTTTTACTTTTAAATAATTTTTGTGTGTTTTATTTGTCACTGAATTGAGATGAGGAAACTCCTCCCCGCGAGTAAATATTCAATCACTATGCTCTACAGTTAGGGGGCGCTCAACCATCATTCCACACTTTAACATGGCGAGCGCTGGTGAAGTGAGGCAGCAATACGAGGAAGCGCCGGTGTCTTTCAAATTTGGTGTGGAGACATTTCGGTTACACGTATAGACTAATCGAACGGAAACACTTCCAACATGACTGCACATCTGTGGCGCCATCACCCAGCAATATCACTGTCTGAAGGCAGGATAGCAGAGAAGGTAATAAAGTCCTCCAAAAAACAACAATCCCTCGCTGAATCCCAACATTCCCAGCTTTCTGACAGATCGACAACAGCTAGTAAGAATGGGCAAAATCACATCCGACTGCTGCACCATCAGCACTGGTGCCCCACCAGGGATGTGTTCTCTCCCCACTGCTCTTCTCCCTGTACACCAACGACTGCACCGCAAAAGACCCTTCTATCAAGCTCTTGAAGTTTGCGGATGACACTACTGTTATCAGCCTCATCCGGAACGGCGACGAGTCTGCATACAGACAGGAGGTGGAGCGACTGGCTTTATGGTGGAGATACAACAACATGGAGCTGAACACGCTCAAAACAGTGGAGATGACAGTGGAGAAACCCCCCTGCACTCCCCCCACTCACCATCATGAACAGCACT
>CAIGQZ010032409.1:4345882-4361910 GCA_903798205.1 Danio tinwini
TATTTTTTAATTTTTCGTTATTTGTTAAAGTACATTTTTTAAAAACTGTGTTTTAAAGATGTGTAGACACATCGTCAATTAAAAAGAAGAAATAAAAATAAAATAAAATAATAAAAAATATATATAATAAAATAAAAAGGTATAACAATTGTATTCATTTAAAAAACTAATTCAAACATTTGATTTCATTCATTATTATTTTAATATTGTTGATATATTTTGATGGGGTTTATTATTATTTTGAATTCAATTGTATTTTTGGAATTGTTTTCTAATTTATTTTTATTTTGACATTCTTTTACTTCTTTGTATTATTATTATTATTATTATTATTATTATTATTATTATTAGTATTATTATTATTATTATTATTAATAATATTTCTATTACTACTATAACAATAATATAGTCTATACAGGTCTATATACTGTAGTTTATTTTAGAAATTCAACTTTAAATTAAATTTAGTTTTTTACATTCAGTATGTTCATTATTTTTTCAATGTGATTTGGAGATTATAATTATATAATGGAGAATTATAAATTGCATATATGATTATGAATTATAAATGAATTGGGAATTGTAAATGTTTAGTTTTACTTGCTACTAAACCTGATTTCATGAGCATTCGTCAGCACTGTTGCTTCTCTTCACCTATAAATACTTAAGATTCTTTGTGACTATATATTTAATATCATATTAGTTGATTTATGTAGAATTATATTTATATAAATATGAACTAGTGTGTGCTTTTGAGCATGGAACCAAGCGTTGCAGTATGGAGTGCAGTTTTTTAATAGTATTTATTTATGGTGTGGTACTTGATTTTTGTTTCCTTTGAGTTTAGTAAAATCTTAACTAACTGTTGTTTGTCGTCTTTGATTTCTCCTGTCCGGCTTGTGTTGCGGGCAGCAGGAGTGTGTTACCTGTCGTGTCTGGCTGTATTAGCGGTGTGTGCGTGTGTGTTTGGACACTGAGAGCAAAAGCAGATGGACAAACACCAGCTGAATGAAGAGATCAGATCTGCTTTCCTGCACCATGCTGAAAGTCACCTCTAATATACAGATAAGAGGAATCGTGTGCATTACAGCTTACAGACAAGATCAGCACAGAAATCTCGCACGAGATTCCTAAATAAAGAGTCTCTTATAGACATGGTCGGTGTCATGTCAACACTGGGAAGCGTAGCCTGGTGGCGGAGTTGGTGTGGGTAAAAAAAAATTCTCCCACTCCATTGGAAATGAATAGCAGTAACCTGGAGCTGTAGCAAAAATTGTGCTTTTCAAATGAACCCTTGTGTGCTGTTAGGGATGTTTTCATCCACTCTGGGGGGATTTTGAGTCTTAATTTGGCCATGACTTTCTCTGTGTTTCAGCAAATGGAATAATATTTGGTAACAGATCTAGTTTTGACACATATTTTGGGAAAATGCTTTGAAATCTTTCAAAAACTCAACAATACATTTGCTATTTACCATTGACTTCCATTATGATGATTTTTTTATTGCAATGCCGTGGCACTATATAATTGTGCATTCTTGCTTGTTTCTGGTTTTTCCTCTTGGGAAGGGTTAGGGTTTACAATTAGTATTTTTTAACTGTTATTACCTTATAACACACAATAGACAAAACCAGAAATGCCAAAATAGGGCCTGCGGGTCAAAGTTGGCCCATTGTAACCTTTGATTTGGCCCACCATCCCATCTGAGAAGAGGGTGAAAAGGATGGAGAGGGTTGGGGCGAATGCCTTTTTAAAAGAGATCGTCATTTATAATTTGATGTACAATTTTTTGTTTGTTTTATTGCTGAGCTACAGGAAAAGCAGACTGAAATAAAATGTTTCAATTAATGCCCAATCCAAATTCTATTTTTGTACCTCTTCCCCTTGGCCCTTAAAAACGAGTGTGAAGGGGAAGGGCTTCAAAATTTACCCCAAAGAATTGGGACAGTATTACAGCACCTGCAAACGTCATCACACATCATCGTGATCTCTTGCTTCATATGAGATCAGAAGATGTCGACTGCTGTCCAGTTGTGTTATTGTTTGGTATTTATCTTCAGGAAATCACTGAAGGCATATATTATGTTATCATAATGATCTAATGTGGCAATAAGATCATAACTGTACTGTACATTTACACCGTGGCCATATTCATCTATGTAAACACACCAAAAACAACATTAACATTATAGCAGACACTGTAAAAAGCTCATTCTCAGCCACTAGACTTTTCTGACAGGGTGTTCGAGTGTCATCAAGTGTCAGAATGTCCTGGGACTGCTGTACAGGAGTTATTATTATGGATTAAAGATTGCGAAATTTAGCGTTTTTTTTTTTATTTTTTTATAAAAGCATGACAGAAAAACACGAATGCGGTTATGAATATATTACAGTTTTTTTTCTGAATGCTTAACCCTAACTAAGATTCCAATAACCCAATTTATAAACTGAATAATTCTTACAGTAAAACCACTCACTGATTTGCAAAATTAAAAGCACAAACACTGCTTTGCACTAAGTTTGCAATTTTGTAACACACACTCACAATTGTAGGTACAATCCACCGTACAGCACTCTTTTTGCAGAACTGTAAACACAACTCACTGCTTTACACTGAATTTCCAAATGATCAAATGATCAACACACTCCTATTATTTACACTATTTTGCCAACTGTCTGGTACACTGTCACATGTGAAAACTGTTTTAGATAATTAGTTCACTTTGCGACTAGAACTAAACTAAACTTCACTAGACGACTAGAATTAAAAGGAAGTAAATATATATATATATATATATTGGATGGGCTAATGTTATAGTTTAATGTCATGAATCAATATTTTTAAATAACTATGCTATTTAAATTACTACAATAGCATATAGACATCGAGCAATAGCCTATAGTTTGCCACAGTACATGTATGATGCGATAACAAATTAAAGCGCAGTTAACTTATTAATTATTAATTTGCTTAGTTATATCATTTATAATTTGCATAAGAGAACAACACCAAGAAACTTCAGGTAATCAAATAATGGTTTTATTCGTTGCATCGTAGATTTATTATTATTTTTCTTTTCTGAAATGGCAGACTTGAATAAAAAGCCACACAGTAAAGCGACCGATAAACGACAAAAATGGCAAAACAATTGAATTAAAATTGAATAAAAAATAATAATAATACCAATAATAAATAGTTAATCCAAAGTTTGAACATTCATGATCAGGCTATGTCATCTAAATATGAATGTGTGTTGTGTGACTACTTACAGGCGCCTAGTTCTAGTATTTTTTTTTTAGCATTCCGACACTTCAGACACTTGATAAACATTTTATTCTGTTTGCATTGTGCCTTTACCATGCATATCATTCTCCTCGGCTGATCTGCACTGTCCAGTGGCACATCATGACGGACCATTTTCATCATGAATGAAAAAAAACAACAACAACAACAAACCAATGAAAATGTGGGTGCAACGCAAATTGGACAGATGCTCACCCTACACTGTAGGCTCTGGATCGCTGTTAGAGGAGTCATCTCTATCTCACTATTGTATTGTATTACCTCTTCGGCACCTATGAATCGCCTTCTTTTATTCATTGTGATTATGATTGAGACTGATAATGGCTTATCCAGTGAGTGAAAGACGTTGTCTGTTTACATGCAATGTTTTAAAAACGAAAATGACAGCGAAAAATACCGCCATTTTATAGTGGGTAAATTTGACCCGCGCTGGCGCTTATAGGTATACATTTTTTATCTGGATTTAGCTAAACAGTTTACAACACTAGGGGATTGTAAATTGTACAATTTTAAAAGTCAATGACTGTTTTATTAAAAACCTGGTATGTACATTTGAAATTTACCCACGGGTAAAATTTACCCTGTGGCGGTTCTAGTGTTAAAGGTGAAAAGGTGTATTTTCTGTGTCTGTAATTGAAAGGTGATGTGTATAATTTCCGTTAACATTGGCTCCACCGTGAATCTGTAGACCCAATTATGTGTCCATTTTGTTTGGTGACAGCAATCACATGCTTTACCTTTAAAATTACAGTCATCAGTTTGTGCTCTGTGACGAAATTCAAGGAACAATTTTCCTCTCTCTCACTTTCTTCACTTTCTCCATCATATGTCGCCAAAAAGCCTTCATTTCACTTGCTGCACATTTTAGAGGAGTGTTCGTGGTAATGCTTTAGACACAGGTTGACTTGTCAAAAGCAACATTTAAAGCAATAACCCTTAACTGTCTATACATGCCTTTCCAGACCGCTCTCATGTTCCAGATAGGAAAGATAGACATGTTAAATACTTAAGAGCCCCCCAGAGATTAACCCTTGACGCTGGTCTATAGTGTTGATGTATCCAGTAACCTGCTTCATGTTACACAGAAGTCTACAGATAACCTTTAATCTGTACATTACTCTATGCTTTCTTTATGCATTTCTTTAAAGGACACCTAGGATGCAAATCATCTTTTGGAAGCTGTTTGGACAGAACTGTGTGCAGGTATAGTGTGTTCACAGTCCTATTGGGGTGATATAAACACAATAAGTCTCTTTTTTTATTTCCTGATGTTAAAATAGGATCCAAATCCCTCCCATTTTGAGGTCGACCGCAACGTGACATAGAAGTGCAGGTTTTCCCGCCCACAGAATTGATTGACAGCCGCGTATTAACATGTCTCTGTTATAAAGCATATAATCATATAAACAACACAGGACATGCGCAAAGCAACTGGCATTAAAAGATCTGTTCAGCTCTCTGTGATAATCAATTATCATCAAATGTGATCAAGAGTGAGTTTTACAAGTTTAAAATGTTTTAAAAACAGTGCATGTTAATGAATTACAGAGATTTACTTTAGCTTTACGTCATCACCACAGCCGCGTGTCAGTACAATTATAAAAGAAGACGCTTCAATCCCGGTTTGTGGACGTTAAATCAGGTTTATTTAGTACATTAAAGGGCACCTATTTTACCCCTTTTTTAAGATGTAATATTAATATTATGGTTTTTCTGAGTGTGCCAGTTTAGGTTCAGTTCAAAACACAATTCAGATTTTTTTTTATTATGATGTATTAAAAAGTGTCATTTTGGGGGCGTGTACACAGTTCACTGTTTTAGGGGCGTGTTGCTTCACATGAAAATTAGTTTTGACTTCCCGCCCAACTTAACAAGGGGGCGGAGCCAAGAGCTCCCATCTGTGTATGGCAACAGACAGGCAGACAGAGAGAAGCAACATGAGTGAGAGGACCAGCATTCAGCTGTACATGTACGACTCAGACACAGACCAAGCAGAGAGTACAAAATCATTTGTGTCTTTGTATGATTTTACAGCCAACTGTGTGCTAGTTTAAAGCTCCGAGCTTGTAGCCAACACCGAGACTAACAACCAAGCATACTGAATTAACTTTGACTGAAGGGCATCACACACCAGATGCGCCGTGACACGGCGCGCACATGACAGTTGAAAGTATCACACACTTGTGGTGCCGGTGTGTGTCACCTGATAGAAACTTATTTTTAGAATTCAGAAATGCATGCCGCTGCGTGGCACGACGCTGCTTGTTGCCGAGCGGCGCTTCTGGTGTACGACCTGCTTGAGGCTATAAATAATGGGCGTCATACACCGGATGCGCCGCTCAGAGCCACGACAGGGCATACCAGACGCGCTCATTCGCATGTTATTTAAAATTAAACTATTCTGATAACGATCTGTGGCGCGGCAGAAATATTAACATTGTCCTGAGCAGGGCCAGCGCGTCCATAGAGGCGACCTAGGTGGCAGAATAGTGAGCAAACCCCCCGGTCCTCACTTTCATCCACGACACTCCCCCGGTCCTCAGTTTCATCCGCGATACCGCAAAATGCATGGCGCTGCGCGTCGTTAGTTCGTTATTTCCAATGGAGGGACGCGCACGTGAGGCAGCGCGCTCGCACTTTCCAGCTGCACCTAGTTAAGATGACAGGGAGCTTCTGTGACCGCGGGAAATGCAAACCGCTGAAGTTTAAGGAAGACGCAATGAAAAGTATACATGTATGCAAACCCACCAAAACTCACAAACACTGGCGGTGAGGAAAGCGATAACGTGGTGAATGTTGAGCCTAATAAGCCTTACATCTAAAAATAGAGCAAGGGTGTTTCTTTGGTGACGTCGCTTTGACTCACATGCTGAAAATGGCGGACGTGAAAAAACATACTGAGGATATGGTAATGCGCACCTGTCAATCAATATTGGTGGGCGGGTGGACCGCACTTCTATGTCAAGTTGCAGTCGATCTCAAAACTGCTCCAATTGGTCCACCGTTTTTATGTTGTTAAATTGAAAAAAAAGGACTGAGTGTGTTTATATCACTCCAATATGACACTCTATACACTATACCTACACATATGTCTGTCCAAACAGCTTGAAAAGTAGAGTTTTTACCATAGGTGCCCTTTAACATAACGGATATCCATACAGCAGTAGATATTAATGTGTGTCGTGTCACTGTGCCAAAACAGTGCAAAGATAAACGCTCGTGCTGTGTGTGTGTGTTTGTCCGCTGTGTATGTGTGTGTGTGTGTGTGTGTGTGTTTATGTTTGTGTGTGCGTGCTTTAACTTTGTGACGACATTGTGTGTGACTCATCATTGCAACTCCACAACAAATGCATCAAATAATCATTGGGAAAAGTTCTTACTGTAGTATTTCCTTCCTTCACGTCTGTCACTGTGCTGTTTATCTGATGCAGCCGAGGCGGATATTGAGGCACTCTCTGACAGACACGTGGGAATGGTGGGCGGGGAGAACTAACATTAAAGGCACAGGCCACAAAAATAGCTACAGTGTGTTCAGAGCGAAAAATTACTAATTCTGAAAGCTATAATAAATAATAATAATAGATAATGTGTTTTTGAGCTGAAACTTTACAGACACATTCTGGAGACACAAAAGGCTTATCTTAAATCTTGAAAAAGGGGTAAAACAGGTGCCCTTTAAATAGCGTTTCAGCTCCGATATTCACCATTAAATACAGTCAGCCTCCAATTTTTTGTTCGGATTTTTGTTGCCTGCAAAACAATTGTAATCATTTTTGAATGCATTTGTCGCTAACCTAAGCTTAAAGTGCTCCCACCAGAGATATACCAGTCTACAACCAATTAAAAATGTCTATCTGTTATCAAACTTTCTTTTTCATCAAATCATCAGCAACACCAAATAGGAAATTTTATCAAAACTCTTTGGTCATTTTTGAGTGATATGCTAACAGACTAATCTGATTCAACGATCTATGCTAAACTAAGCTAAGCTAAGCTAAGCTAAAAGTGCTCCTGCCAGACCTGGAAAGCAGCTGAATGGACTCCATATTGGTGAAATTCTAGTTTAAAACTACACAGTAAAATTTTTTTTGTTAATTAACAGTTTCTGTATTTTGTGATTAACAAGTGTTTTCCATTTATTTACGTTTGTGAATTGCATTATGGGATGTTGATCTCTGCTCTGTGTATTTTCGATGTTAAATACTTAAGAGCCCCCCGGAGATTAACCCTTGACGCTGGTCTATAGTGTTGATGTATCCAGTAACCTGCTTCATGTTACACAGAAGTCTACAGATAACCTTTAATCTGTACATTACTCTATGCTTTCTTTATGCATTTCTTTAAAGGACACCTAGGATGCAAATCATCTTTTGGAAGCTGTTTGGACAGAACTGTGTGCAGGTATAGTGTGTTCACAGTCCTATTGGGGTGATATAAACACAATAAGTCTCAATAAGTTTTTATTTCCTGATGTTAAAATATATTAGAGTTTCTGTATTTTGTGATTAACACGTGTTTTCCATTTATTCACGCTTGTGAATTGCATTATGCGATGTTGATCTCTGCCGATTTTCTGTCGATTTTCGATGTTGAAAATTCAACTCATCTGTTTAATAAAGTGACTTTTATTGACATTTTAGTAGTTTGAAATAATGTATAAGTAATCATATATAGAGAAATAAGTCTATAAAATAACAGAAAATATACTGGCAGCTTATTAGCAGGTGTGTGTAGTGTAATACACAACACCAACCCACATAATATAGCACTGTAAACTATTAAAAATGTTAATAACAGTCACTTTTTCAACTTTTTTCAACAGTTCAAAGTTAAAAGTTGTTAAAAAAAGATCAAGGTCCCATATAATGCAGTTCAAAAGCATAAATAAAAGGGGAAAAATAAATACATGAATCACAAAATACCGAAAACTGCTAATTTACTGATTTTTTTTCTTACAGTGAAGAGTTATACAGTAGGATTTTACCATGTTTGAATGCATTCAGCCTATCTCCGGGTCTGGCAGGAATACTTTTTGCTTAGCTTAGCATATATCATTAAATCAGATTAGGCCATTAGCATCTCACTCAAAAATAACCAAAGAGTTTCGATAATTTCCGTATTTTGGTAAATACTTTGGTCATTTTTGAGTGAGATGCTAATGGTCTAATCTGATTCAATTATCTATGCTAAGCTAAGCTAAAGGTGCTCCTGCCACACCTGGTAATCGGCTAAATGGATTCAAAATTGGTAAAATTCTACTCTTTAACTCTACATTGTAAAAATATTTGTTAATTAAGTGTTTTCTCTTTATTAACGGTAGTGAATTGTATTATGGGATGTTGATCTCTGCTCTGTCCACTTCTGATGTTGAAAATTCAACTCTACAGTTTAACAAAATAACTTTTATTGACATTTTAGTAGTTTGAAATAATGTATAAGCAATAATATATAGAAAAATATTAAGTCTGTACAACAGAAAATGCACTGGCAGTTTATTACAAGGTTTTTGTACTATAATATACAACCCCAACCCAGACAATATATTACTTTAAACTATTAAAAATAGTCATAAATGCCACTTTTTCCAACTTTTCAAGGTTAAAAGTTGTTGAAAAAAGATCAAGGTCCCATATAATGCAGTTCAAAATCATAAATAAAATGGGAAAAATAAATTGTATTGTATATGAATTGTATTATGGGATGTTGATCTCTGCTCTGTCCACTTTTGATGTTGAAAATTCAACTCTACAGTTTAACAAAGTGACTTTTATTGACATTTTAGTAGTTTGAAATAATCTATAAGCAATAATATATAGAGCAATAAGTCTGTACAATAACAGAAATGTACTGGCAGCTTATAATATATACAATATAGCACTTTAACCTATTAAAAATGTTCATAAAAGTCACTTTTTGCAACTTTTCAAGGTTAAAAGTTGTTGAAAGAAAGATAGAGGTCCCATAATGCAATTCAAAAGCATAAGTAAATGGGGGAAGATAAAAACATTAATAGCAAAATTCGTAAAACTGCTAATTTAAGGATTTTTTTTTTACAGTGTAGAGTTAAACAGTAGGATTTTACCATGTTTAAATGCATTCAACCCATCTCCAGGTCTGGCAGGAACACTTTTAGCTTAGCTTTGCATAAATCATTAAATCAGATTAGATCATTAGCATCCCAATGACCAAATAGTTTTGATAATTTCCCCTTTTTGGTAAATACTTTGGTCATTTTTGAACGAGATGCTAATGGTCTAATCTGATTCAATGACCTATGCTAAGCTAAGCTAAGCTAATAGTGCTCCTGCCAGACCTGGAAATTGGCTGAATGGATTCAAGATTGGTAAAATTCTACTGTTTAACTCTACACTGTCACAAAAAATATCTGTAAATTAAGTGTTTTTGGTTTAATTGCCATTATGAATTGTTTTATGGGATGTTGATCTCTGCTCTGTCAACTTCTGATGTTGAAAATTCAACTCTACAGTTTAACAAAGTGACTTTTATTGACATTTTAGTAGTTTAGAATAATATAAGGTATAAGTAATAATATATAGAGAAATAAGTCTGTAAAATAACAGAAAATGTACTGGCAGTTTATAACAAGGGTTTGTAGCATAATATACAGCACCAACCCAGACAATATAGCACTTTAAACTATTAAAAATGTCCATAAAAGTAACTTTTACATCTTTTTAAGGTTAAAGGTTATTGAAGAAAGATGAAGGTCCCATGATGCAATTCAAAAGCATAAATGAATGGGAAAAAAATGAAAATACAGCATCATTTTGCACCAAAGTACTGAGGAATTGTTTTCCTTTACATGCATACACTCAAATAAGCTTTAGTGTTTGTCCTCTACGTCTAAACCTGATGGCAGATCTGGGACGTCTTATTGACTGTTTTTCCAGTTGACTACGCTCGTCCTCTACCTCTGGCCTTCAAAATTGAACATGTCAGTCAGGATAAATCTGCTCTTATTCACTGACTAAACTTCTTACATTCCCAGCTGAAAACTGCAATTACTAAAAACAATCATGCTGAAGAGCAGACCATCATAGAGGCTTGCTAAACTGTTTGTCTAGACCATCCAGAACAAAATAAGTGGCAGTTTGGAAAATGTATAACTCTAGTAGTAGATTGATATGTGCTTTTATCAGTCAGAGGCATTAACAGAGAGCAGGACCGCTGATATAATGCTGGAGATATACCACCTAATGCAGTTTCATAAAGACAAATGTGTCATTAGTACATGTTAGATTTAGTTATTTGTAATCTTGTTTACATCCATGAGCAGATGATTTCAAGTCCGAAATCTCCAGAAATATGAAGGTTTGCTTTAATCATTTTGATAATAATATATTGTGTTTTTTGCTAAAAGATGATGAAGATGATGCATTAAGAGGGAATTTGGTAAGGATATATGAACATTGTTTTACTTTGAAGACTTTTTTAGGGCAAAAGCTTTTAAAGGCTGGTTGATTTAGGAAAAGCTGCATGGTTGGTTATTTTTTACTTGTTTTTGTACTTTTTCCCAATTGTATTCATGTCCAATGTCTAATGCATTGTGGTCAAATTGAGCCATTAGAGTATAAATAAAGATGGAACAGGCTTTAAAACAGACAACAAACTATTTTAAACAGAAATTCAGGTTTAATTCAGTGCATTTATCAGTAACTAGTAACTTACTATAAATTTCTGAATGAAAATGATTTCAGAGTATAAAAAAGTTTTAGTTATTAATTATAATATGCACACTCACCGGCCACTTTATTAGGTACACCTGTCCAACTGCTCATTAACGTACATTTTTAATCAGCCAATCACATGGCAGCAACTCAATGCATTTAGGCATGTAGACATGGTCAAGACGATCTGCTGCAGTTCAAACCGAGCATCAGAATGTGGAAGAAAGGTGATTTAAGTGACTTTGAACATGGCATGGTTGTTGGAGCCAAACGGGCTGGTCTGAGTATTTCAGAAACTGCTGATCTACTGGGATTTTCACGCACAACCATCTCTAGGGTTTACAGAAAATGGTCTGAAAAAGAGAAAATATCCAGTGAGCGGAAGTTCTGTGGGTGCAAATGCCTTGTTGATGCCAGAGGAGAATGGCCAGACTGATCCAGCTGATAGAAAGGCAACAGTAACTCAAATAACCACTCAGTACAACCGAGGTATGCAGAAGAGCATCTCTAAATGCACAACATGTCGAATCTTGAGGCGGATGGGCTACAGCAGCAGAAGACCACAGCGAGTGCCACTCCTGTCAGCTAAGAACAGGAAACTGAAGCTACAATTCACACAGGCTCACTAAAACTGGACAATAGAAAATTTGAAAAACGTTGCCTGGTCTGAGTCTTGATTTTTGCTGCAACATTCGGATGGTAGGGTCAGAATTTGGCATCAACAACATGAAAGCATGGATCCATCCTGCCTTGTGTCAATGCTTCAGGCTGGTGGTGGTGGTGTAATGATGTGAAGGATATTTTACTGGCACACTTTGGGCCCATTAGTACCAACTGAGCATTGTGTCAACACCACAACCTACTGTACCTGAGTATTGTTGCTGACCATGTCCATCCCTTTATGACCACAGTTTACCCATCTTCTGATGGCTACATCCAGCAGGATAACGCACCATGTCATAAAGTGTGAATCATCTCAGACTGGTTTCTTGAACATGACAGTGAGTTCAATGTAGTCAAATGGCCTCCACAGTCACCAGGCCTCAATCCAATAGAGCACCTTTGAGGTGTGGTGGAATGGGAGATTTGCATCATGGATGTGCAGCCGACAAATCTGCAGCAACTGCGTGATGCTATCATGTCAATATGGAGCAAAGCCTCTGAGGAATATTTCCAGTACCTTGTTGAATCTGTCACGAAGGATTCAGGCAGCTCTGAAGGCAAAAGGGGGTCCAACTCAGTACAAGTAAGGTGTACCTAATAAAGTGGCCGGTGTGTATGTCAGTGATTAAATATAATAATATAATAAAATAAATATAATAAAACATTATTGTAGTACAGTAGGTGTTATGGGAAAACCTTTTTTTAAAACAAACACGATTTTAGTCTTTCTGCTTGAAAACTTTCAGGTTTAATTCAATACATTTCTTAGTAATTATAAACATACTTGCATTTTTTTTAAGACTACCCACTTGTTTTAAAATGGGGATTAATCTCCCATTAAAGCAATGTTATTGTCAAAAAATATAATGAAACCATATTAACAGAAATAACTAAAAAGAAAGCAGGTGAATATAGGCCTGAATATAGGTTAATATAGGCCTGTAAATAATCTGTTCAAAGAGTAATTAAAATGAAAGCAGTGACCGCTGCTGCTTACAAAAGAATGTATTTATTTATTTTAATCTTGAGCTCTTGAAAGCAGCAGGACTGTGGGTGCACGATCATCGCTCTTTGTCCAGTCTACAGAGAGTGCAGAATTATTAGGCAAATGAGTATTTTGACCACATCATCATCTTTATGCATGTTGTCTTACTCCAAGCTGTATAGGCTCGAAAGCCTACTATCAATTAAGCATATTAGGTGATGGGCATTTCTGTAATGAGAAGGGGTGTGGTCTAATGACATCAACACCCTATATCAGGTGTGCATAATTATAAGCAACTTCCTTTCCTTTGGCAAAATGGGTCAAAAGAAGGACTTGACAGGCTCAGAAAAGTCAAAATGCAGCACTCTTAAAATTGCCAAGCTTCTGAAGCGTGATCATCGAGCAATCAAGCGTTTCATTCAAAATAGTCAACAGGGTCGCAAGAAGCGTGTGGAAAAACCAAGGCGCAAAATAACTGCCCACGAACTGAGAAAAGTCAAGCGTGCAGCTGCCAAGATGCCACTTGCCACCAGTTTTGCCATATTTCAGAGCTGCAACATCACTGGAGTGCCCAAAAGCACAAGGTGTGCAATACTCAGAGACATGGTCAAGGTAAGAAAAGCTGAAAAACGACCACCACTGAACAAGACACAAGCTGAAACGTCAAGACTGGGCCAAGAAATATCTCAAGACTTTTCTAAGGTTTTATTGACTGATGAAATGAGAGTGAGCCTTGATCAGCCAGATGGATGGGCCCGTGGCTGGATCGGTAAAGGGCAGAGAGCTCCAGTCCGACTGCAAGGTGGAGGTGGAGTAATGGTTTGGTCTGGTGTCATCAAAGATGAGCTTGTGGGGCCTTTTCGGGTTGAGGATGGAGTCAAGCTCAACTCCCAGCCCTACTGCCAGTTTCTGGAAGACACCTTCTTCAAGCAGTGGTACAGGAAGAAGTCTGCATCCTTCAAGAAAAACATGATTTTCATGCAGGACAATGCTCCATCACACGCGTCCAAGTACTCCACAGCGTGGCTGGCAAGAAAGGGTCTAAAAGAAGAAACTAATGACATGGCCTCCTTGTTCACCTGATCTGAACCCCATAGAGAACCTGTGGTCCATCATCAAATGTGAGATTTACAAGGAGGGAAAACAGTACACCTCTCTGAACAGTGTCTGGGAGGCTGTGGTTGCTGCTGCACGCAATGTTGATGGTGAACAGATCAAAACACTGACAGAATCCATGGATGGCAGGCTTTTGAGTGTCCTTGCAAAGAAAGGTGGCTATATTGGTCACTGATTTGTTTTTGTTTTGTTTTTGAATGTCAGAAATGTATATTTGTGAATGTTGAGATGTTATATTGGTTTCACTGGTGAAAATAAATAATTGAAATTGGTATATATTTGTTTTTTGTTAAGTTGCCTAATAATTATGCGCAGTAATAGTCACCTGCACACACAGATATCCTCCTAAAATAGCTCAAACAAAAAACAAACTAAAAACTACTTCCAAAAATATTCAGCTTTGACATAAATTAGTCTTTTGGGTTCATTGAGAACATGGTTGTTGTTCAATTATAAAATTAATCCTCAAAAATACAACTTGCCTAATAATTCTGCACTCCCTGAGTCCCTATATTTCAAAGGGAACCGATCGCACCAGTTGCACTTCCTCTGGGCACTTGCTTCACGCAAGTAAACGGGACCCCGCACGCTTTTTAACATCGCATCGCATCACATCACCTGTGCGCGTGAGTGATCATCCTCTCGTTCGGTATTTACCTGCTTTATTTTTGCTCTCGCGAACACAGTTATATTTGTCAGTCGTGCTGCTTCTCGATTCTAAGATCCCATTTGCACGATTATTGGGCCATGCTTATTGTCAAACCCTGCTTTTAAGCAAACTGCAATTTAAAAATGATTTCCAACCAGCCAAAGTGGCTAGTGGAGGTGTCTGTCTAACCCACCAGAGCTGAAATCTACCTGCATTTGGCGGGTGTTAATGTAAAGCCCTAAATCCATTAGTTCCATAAATATTCTATGAACCCAATTTTCTATATAAACTGCATTCATATTTGAACTGCATACATTTTTTTATGCTGTCAGTGTCAGCATCAGTCAACATATAATAAATTGAATTACCAATAACAACTCTTTATGTAAAACACGTTTGAAACGAGATCACCCTGGAAGCTGCAATTGGTTATTTTTGGTTACAGAATCAAACATGGTAAAGACAAATCTGTCTTGCACTTATAGCAGCCATGAAGATGGAAACAGAGATGCATTCAGAGATGCTCTTCTGCATACCTCGATTGTAACGAGTGGGTATTTGAGTTACTGTTGCCTTTCTACCAGCAGGGACCAGTCTGGCCATTCTCCTCTGACCTCTGGCATCAACAAGGCATTTGCGCCCACAGAACTGCCGCTCACTGGATATTTTCTCTTTTTCGAATCATTCTCTGTAAACCCTAGACATGGTTGTTCGTGAAAATCCCAGTAGATCAGCAGTTTCTGAAATACTCAGACCAGCCCGTCTGGCACCAACAACCATGCCACGTTCAAAGTCACTTAAATCACCTTTCTTCCCTATTCTGATGCTCGGTTTGAACTGCAGCAGATCGTCTTGACCATGTCTACATATCTAAATGCATTGAGTTGCTGCCATGTGGTTGGCTGATTAGTTATTTGTGTTAACGAGCAGTTGGACAGGTGTACCTAATAAAGTGGCCGGTAAGTGTATATTTATGCAAATGTTTCTCTCACCATTGTCGGGTGTGATGAAAAGTAAATTTTGTACTCCGGGGTGTAAGTCTTCACTCACAAGGTCGTCAGTGAAATGCACACGTGTGTTTTGATGAGTGCGATGTGCCACATTGTTTTAATTATTGATGGTGGAAATAGGAATCTAATGAAATTTCCATCATCTTGAAAGAGGAACTGCATTTCGATCAAGAGCCATTTATGTGCAGGCAAGTGCAGCAGATGCGGAGTCACTATTATACTGTCATTAGCTTCATTTTGTTCATCACTTCGCTCTCGGTTTCGCAGTGAGAGTGACGGGTTAGTTTATCACTAACTAGCCACTATAAAATGCAAGAGCCTGACTGATGTGCACATGCTGATCTCAGTGCGGTAAAACTGAGAGTAGTTGCTTGCTGATCCTCTTGCTGGTGTTGCTGAAGATTTATAAAGTATGTTTGATAACAGATTGACAATTTTAATTGGTTTTACACTGATATATCTCTGGCGGGAGCACTTTTGGCTTAGCTTAGCATAGATCATTGAATCGGATTAGACCATTAGCATTTCACTCAAAAATGACCAAAGGGTTTTGATAAAGTTTCCTATTTGGTGTTAGTTTAGAAAGGAGGTTTAATAACAGATTGACATTTTT